>SNVD02011151.1:0-56313 GCA_013180625.2 Boswellia sacra
CATCTAAATTCTTTGAAGAAATAACATTAGTTTCATCAAATTCAACATGCATAGATTCTTCAATAGTAAGAGTCTTTTTGTTAAAAACTCTATATGCTTTACTATGGTTGGAGTAGCCAACAAAAAGTCCAACATCGGCTTTTGCATCAAATTTTCCAAGGTTATCCTTAGTGTTTAAAATAAAACATTTACCTCCAAAAACTTTAAAAAATCCAATGTTGGGTTTTCTTCCTTTCCAAAGTTCATAAGGAGTTTTCTTTATTAAAGCTCTAATATGGACTCTATTGATTATAAAGCATGCAATATTAACGGCTTCAACCCAAAAATATTTTGGCAAATAATTTTCAAGTAATATGGTCCTAGCCATTTCTTGGATAGTCCTATTTTTCCTCTCAACAACACCATTTTGTTATGGAGTTCTAGGTGAGGAAAAATTATGTTCAAAACCATTTTCATCACAAAGATTTTCAAATGCAATATTGTCTACTTCACCACCATGATCACTCCTAATGGACACAATAGAATACCCTTTTTGATTTTGGACTTTTTTTTGCAAATTTTGAAAAAGCTTGTATGGCCTCATTTTTAGTTTTCAAGAATAACACCGAAGTGAATCTTGAATAATCATCTACAATAACAAAAACATAAAACTTTCCACCAAGGCTTCGAGTTCTTAATGGTCCAAATAAATCCAAATAAAGTAATTGTAGAGGTTTATTTATTGAAATAAAATTTTTTTTTAAAGAAATCTCACTTGTTTTCCAAATTGACAAGCATCACAAATCTTATCCTTTTCAAATTTTATTTTTGGAAGACCATCACCTAAATCATTTTTAGAAATTTTTGAAATTGTGTCCATGCTAGCATGACCTACTCTTCTATGCCATAACCAAGCATCATGATTAACAATGAAACAATTTTCTACATGATCATTAACATCAATATCAATTGTATAAATATTACCACATCTATTACCAACAAATAATGTCTTATTGTTACTAACATCCTTAATCACAGATCTATTAGGCTCAAAAGTAACAAAATATCTCTTATCACACAGTTGAATAATGCTAATCAAATCATGTTTCAAACCATTAACAAGCAAAACATCTTTAATAATAGGTGAAGAAGGGTTACCAATATCAACATGTCCGATTACCCTTCCTTTGGCATTATCACGGAAGGTCACATATCCTTCTTTCTTCATGATTAATCTTGAGAACTTGGAGGCATCTCCGGTCATATGCCTTGAGCATCCACTATCTAAATACCACTTGTGTTTGCCACTCCTTTGTCTCTACAATCAACATTCAAGGAGTAACTTTTTGGTACCCAAAAGTTCTTGGGTCCTTGGGGGTTAGTTAAGGTCCTTTTTGGAATCCATATTTGTTTCAAATTAGGATTTCTCTTAATGTAACAAGAATGCATTTTGTGTCCTTTTCTTCCACAATAATTACATGAATGATTAGGATTATTCCTAGAAGATGCATGAACAAAATAGTTTTTAAAATACTTTTGATTTTTATCACTTTTATATCCTAACCCTCTTTTATCAAAAACACACCTTTGGTTTTGTAACATAGAATTCAAATTTTTTGTTCTTTTTGTAAAACTATCAACAATATTTCTTAAGTTATTATTTTCCTTTTTCAAAATAGCATTTTGTTTCTCCAATTTATCAAAATCCTTTTGTTTTATAATGTCATTTTCAGTTTTTAATAAATGTATTTGACTTTCCAAACTTTCAAAATCTTTTTGCTTTAAACTTTCATTTTCATTTTCTAAAGCTTCATTTATTTCCACCAACTCTTCTAATTGAGATAACATGATTTTTGACTTCTTTTTGAAAGCATTGATTTTTGAATTTTGTTTATCAACTTGCACATGTACATTTTGGAATGCTTCAAGTAATTCATCATATGAAAGCTTAGGATCATGGTTTAGAATACTTATCTCATTTTCTCTTAAGCCATGAAGCACATGTTTGCCACTTTGCAATCTTCTTCTTCATTCTCCTTCAAGGTGATTTCATGAGTCATGAGAGAACCCATAAGTTCTTCTAATGGTAGTTTGGTGAGGTCCTTTGCTTCTTGAATTGCCGTCACCTTTTGGCTCCCAAGATTTTGGTAGACACCTAAGAATCTTTCTCACCATTTCAACATTAGAATAAGATTTACCAAGAGATTTCAAACTATTAATAATATCCTTAAATCTAGTAAACATTTCAGAAATTGATTCATCCGATTTCATCTTAAAAAGCTCATAACTATGAACTAGCATACTAATTTTGGATTCTTTAACTTGACTAGTTCCTTCATGAGTTACTTCAAGTGTGTGCCATATTTCTTGTGCCGTAGAACAAGTAGATATTCTATTAAACTCATTTCTATCTAGAGCACGATACAACACATTCATAGCTTTAGCATTCAAACTCAATTTCTTTTTATCATCTTCACTAAACTCTTTAGGTTCTTTAAGCATGCATTCCCTGTTTTCAATTTTGGTAGGAACAAAAGGTCCTTCCAAAACAATAGACCACAAATCATAATCAAAAGATTTCAAGAAAATACTCATTCTAGTTTTCTAATAAGAGTAATCACTTCCATTAAAAAATGGAGGTCTAGAGATAGAAAGTCCCTCAACATATGAAGTTGAATTAAAAGTCGCCATAGCTCAAAATCGGTTAAGATTTAAAAAAAATGAGCAACCTTGCTCTGATACCACTTGTTGACCCAGGTATGGCAACCCAAGAGGGGGGGTGAATTGGGTTTTTATTTATCAAAACGGATTTGTAAAACTTTTCTTGAAAAAATCAAAATTAGTTCACTCTTTCTTTAAGAATAAAGGTGAAGAAGATGAAATTAGAATTTATCAAAGATGCAATCAAAAGAATAATAATGATGAACAATCACAAGTGCAAGTAAATGTAAAGAGGAAAGGGATAGAGAGAGTGCAAACTCAATTTACGTGGTTCGGCAAACCTTGCCTACGTCCACGGGCTCCTAGCTCCACGAGCTAAGCTTTCCACTAAGTTGTAGAAATCTTTACAACTTGCTTGATGAACAACCTCACAAGACTTTTTCTTCCAACTCTTGATAACACCACACCAAGAGTTCTTCTTGATGAACAACCTCACCAAGGCAACTTCCTTCAACTCTTGATAACACCACACCAAGAGTTCTTCTTGATGAACAACCTCACCAAGGCAACTTCCTTCAACTCTTGATAACACCACACCAAGAGTTCTTCTTGATGAACAACCTCACCAAGGCAACTTCCTTCAACTCTTGATAACACCACACCAAGAGTTCTTCTTGATGAACAACCTCACCAAGGAAAGAATTCTCTCAAGGATAACTATTATCCTTTACAAGTAATATCTCACTCTCACCACAATACAAGAACAAAGATAATTTTTACAACAAAAGTATAACTCTCTTCAAAGAGTAGATAAAGAATATAAAAGCTCTCTAGACTTGATATTTCTCTTGTTTTTTGTTTGATAGATGCTTCTCTCTCTTCTTTCTTACTTGAATGCATGGGAGAAGGGCTCCTTTTATAGGCAAATGAGATGAACTTAATCAAGTGAAGACACCATCTCCAAATTTTCTGCCCACCATAAAAACCGTAATATTGTCTGCCATTTTTGTCAATGTTTCGTTTGAAATTTGAAAATCTGTAAAACATAAAAGATCTGCAAATTTGAATAAGCTTTCCAACGCATCAAGAATCAAGTCATTTGGATATCTGTAGCTCAAGATATGGCCAAAACACCATTCGGTGCTCATGTGACTTGATTTTTCTTTCATGTGTCAGTCCACCACTTGAATGATAATTCTGTCAGCCTTCCGTTTGAAATTTGAATTTCTTCAAAACATAAAAGATCTTCATATTTGAATAAGCTTTCCAAAACATTAAGAATCAAAGCATTTGGATATCTCTATCTTAAGATATGGCCAAAACACCATTCGGTGCTCATGTGAGTTGATTTTTCTTCTTTGTGTCAGTCCACCGAATTGCATGTCAATTATGTCAGCCTTCTGTTTGAAATTTGAATTTTTTTCAAAACATATGAAATGTTCTTCATTAAGTCATCTTTCCAATGCCATAAGAATCAAGTCATTTTGATTTTTCTAGCTCAAGATATGTCCAAAGGAGTATTCGGTGCTCATGTCAGCTGCTTCCATTTGTCTTTCAACTTGCATGATGATTTGGACAACCTTGCACTTGAAATTTGAATTTCATTAAAACATATGAAATGTTATAAATTGAGTAAGCTTTCCAAAGGCTCAAGAATCACGTCATTTGGATATTTGTAGAGATATATATGACCAATTGATTGAACATTGCTCATGTGTCACATTCCTTGAGTCAATCCTTGTTCTTAAACTTTGGTGCCTTTAACATGTAGTCTTCTCCTTAGCTTCAACACTTCATTTTAATAAGCCTCTTCTTGATTTTAAAATTATTTCAATGATCTTACTCTTGCACATAAATAAACATGTTAGTAAATCTCAATTAATCAATGTGTATTGTTATCATCAAAATTATCATGTAGCCTTAGGGCTAACATGGGTGATTGTCGATTGGCTTACTAAGTCTGCACAACTTTTACATGTCAAAGCCACATACTCACTAAATAGATTAGCCAGTATTTATGTGGGTGAGATAGTTCGTCTCCACAGATTACCAGAATCTATAGTATGAAATAGAGATCCTTGCTTTGATCCCGATTTTGGCACATTTTACGAAAAGCTTTGGGTACCAAATTGAACTTTAGTATAGCTTTCCATCCTAAAACTAATAGTTAGTCAAAAAAGGACCATTCAGATTTTAGAAGATATGTTACGAGCTTGTACGATAGAACTTAAAGAAAGTTGGGATGTGTATTTGCCAATAATGGGATTTACTTATAATAATAGTTATAAATCCAGTATTGAGATGGCACCATATGAGGCTTTGTATGGTAGAAAGTATCGAACTCCAATATGTTGGAATGAAGTGGGTGAAAGGAAGTTATTAGGTCTAGGAATCATTCAAGACACAAATGACAAGATCAATGTTATTCACAATAAATTGAAAGTAGCTCAAGATAGACAGAAGAGCTATGCAAACAAATGTAGAAGGGGACTTGAGTTTCAAGTAGGTGATTGGGTATTCATTTGGGTTTTACCATGGAAAGGCGTATTGGAAGAGTGAGGGTTGTAGGATATCATTTAGTTTTACCATCAAAGTTATCCAAAATTCATAATATCTTCCATGTTTTGATGCTTCGTAAGTATGTTTTTGATCCCTCTCATGTTTTAAAAGAAAAACCAGTTGAGTTGGAAGAAAACTTGACATATGAAAAGGAACCTATTAAAATTATAAATTGGAAACATCAAGTACTAAGTCGAAGAATCATTCCTTCTGCAAAGGTTTTGTGGAAAAATCATTGTTGCATAAAATCCAAGTAAACGATATCACTACAAGAATTTTTTACATATTTATCACTTCACAAATTTTTTATTTGGCAGTTTTTTAAAAAAGTGAGAAATATAACCATGTCTTAAAAGTCAAACATATAAATTAATCTTATTTGTCACTTTTTGTCTTTATTCAATCACATATATATCACATTTTTATAAAAGTTTGACAAGAATGTGAAAATCTACTTTTTCTTTTCCCTCTCAAATTTCCCTCTTTCTTTTCATTTTTTCTTTCAAATATGTGAATATAATATTTAAAATTTCAATAAATTTATCTAAATATAATTAAACAATATAATTTTATTTTTAATTTAAAATTAAAAATAATTTTAAAAAATCATTAAATTAAAGATAACATTATTATATGTATGAAAAGAATAAATTTTTAAATATTAACTTTTAGAAAAAAGAATTTTTAAATGTGAAAATTTTATGAAATAAATAAAATTATTATTTAATTTCAAAGTGATGAAAATCACATTATTTAATTGCTTAGATGAAAATTAAACAATTAAAAATATCAAAAAAATTATTTTGTAATAATATAACATTTCAAATATGCAAAAAATTATTATAATTATTTTAAAAATTAAATTTAAATATTTAATGCTCTAAAAATTATAAAAAATTAGTCTAATGGTGTAAATGGAAAAATTTGAAATATAGGGACTTACTATGAGAACGATTTTGATAATTTTTAATAGACATGGATTCCCTAGAATTTTACAATACTATATAAAGAATATAAAGCAACCCTAGCCGTCTAAATCCCTAATTCTTAAACCTTCCTCCATGGCAAGAGAGAGAGAACAACAACACACAGACAACAACAGAGCGAAAGGAAACGAAACAAAACGCAACGCAACGGGGTGGGTTTTTGTTTTGGTTTTAAGGTGAGGTCAGGTGAGGGGAGGTGAGGTGGCGTGAGGGGAGGTCAAGTGAAAGGCCTGAACCAGGTCTGGGTCAGGTTGAGGGCGCGACTCTGGAGCATGGAAGAGCTGGCCATGCTTAGGCAGCTCATCGGTCAGCTTCAAGAACTTCTCCAACTTTACAGTTCTTATCCGCCTGTTCACAGCAACAACGACAATCACCATCCTCATTACCTTTATCTTCAATATTATCAACAAGAACATGAACAAGACCGCCATCAGCTGAGCAGGTCTCTTCTACCTATCACTAGATCTTCCTCAATTCTTCAATTTTTGCATTGTGCCTGCCTGAGTACTTGATTTCTCTTTCTTTGCTACCTGTTTATTATTTTTTATTTTATTTTAGATTTTTTTTGTATTCCATTTTTGGCTAATTTTGGTAGGTTTATTAAGTCAGGTAAATGTATTGGAGGTTTTATTTTTTATTTTTAAATTTTATCGCTTTCATGGATGGATGATGCGTTAGCCAAATTATGAAACTTTCTTTTTTTGGTTTTTTTTTAAATCAATTGAATTTCTGGTATTTTATATTTATATTGTCTATTCGTCTTCCTTAATGTCGAATTTATGTGCTTTTTAAGTGGAGATTAGTGTTTGTTTCTCTTAATTCTTAAATGCATTAGCAACTTCTAATAGGTCAATTTTTACCTATCTTGAATTAGTGGACAAATATGCCATATTATTTGAATCAAACTTCTGGGAATCACAAAACACTTTTTTTTTCCAGTATTTATTTTTTTTACAAAAAAATCAATTCAATTATAGCATCTTATTTAACTGAGTAAATTGACCATTAATTATCCCTACGATTTGTGGTAATCTTTGGTGTTGTGATTCAGTTGGCCCCATCGTGCTTTTTCCTTTAGTAATGGATTTTATGAATTCAATTATTACACAATGCCTCTTTGCACCTAAACTAGTAAACTTCATTATAGGTTGTATCTATTCTTCTCTCTGATAATCCTTTGGCATTTTTATATGGTAGGTGCCATGTAGTTTATAGTCAGTGAACTTTGACTCCTGATTCCAAGGTTCTTTCTTCATCTTCTTTATGTAGTATGCAAGTATATTTATACATTTGCATTCATGTTAGTCAAGATGAAGAGGGTGGTTTGACAATAGTGTATGCATATTCTGACAATGCCGTCACTCTATAGAGTCTCACCAAGACCATAAATTCAGCCTTAATTTTTGACTTTTGTAAGAGCTATTAATGGCAAAACTCCAAAACTTCTTTCGGTGCATTAAATATGTGTAGGAAAAGTCATTGAATTGCAATAGTATGCATTAAGTTATTAGTTTTAAATACGTGGTGGTATAAATGCAATTTATTCAAAATGTTCTAAGAAAACAATAACTTTAAGCTTTTCACTAAGCATCTATTTATGCTTACATTTTTTTTTTAATCTTTGAGACTCAACAACCATGTCCTGTTTAAGCTCAATTTGATTTTCAATTTTCAAGAATGCCACTAAATGACTTCTTTTGCCTACATAACAACAACAATAAAACAAATTATATGTGTTGTTTTTATTTGACAAGACATAAACTTAGTGATTATATAAACTTATTTATGAATCTAAATGATTAAATGTTGATTTCTTTTTCTATTTTCTGCAGTACATAAACTTTCTCTTCTGTTTTGCTTAGTTACTTGCATATTACAATACATTTTGTGCTAGAAACGGGTGCAACGCTAGGATTTGAAGGGCATCTAAGCACTATATCTGCAGTTGTCTTTTTTTTTTATATATATAGCTTAAAGCATACTGATTATTGTATATACTACAATTTCATGGCATAATTGCTTTCCCTTTTTTTATTTTTTTAATGTTAATTAATGAAGAGGATATCACATGGCTAGTCAAAGGGAACTTACTTGGAAATTGATGTCCAGAAATTATGTTTGATGCTAGTGACTTCTATTTTAACATATTAATGGTTCAAAAAGCAAGGAAGTGTGGGGGCTTCTAAAGTAAGCTCCAACTGCAAACTAAAAGAATTTATATATTTATTTATTTTTACAACATTGCAAATATGAAGTTGCAATTTTGAATAATGAGCCTATGTGTTTTATTGTGATTTCATTCTCAGCTCCTTTGGGTTCTAGTGGTCCTAGTGGTCTTCCTGTACCCTATATTGTTATTGGTAACAAAGCTGATGTTGCTGCAAAAGATGGTACAAGAGGAAGCAGCGGCAATCTTGTTGAAGTAGCTCGCTACTGGGTTGAGAAACAGGGTCTTCTTCCATCTAGTAAGGAACTTCCTCTAACTGAGAGTTTCCTTGGCAGTGGAGGCCTTATTGCGGTGAGCATTCACTTGCTTTAAGATTGGTCTTTATAAGAAATTATTTGGCTCTTTTTATTCTCATGGAGAAATTTATGTTGGTGATTGGATGCATCATAAGTTTAATTGTGGGTATGGTAAGTTAGATTAGCAATATATGTTGGTATTTGCATGAGATGGCATTTGAAATAATATTGACTATCTGTTTCCTGTATGTTTTTAAAATAAGATAATTCCAGTTTCAAATGTTCATATTATGGCCATTACAATGTTAGGCTTATTTTCTGCAACTTTATATCTTTGGTTGCTGCATAAATGTGTATGTCAGTTGCACTTTTTGATTTCATGATTGCTATAAATCTTCTTGCTTTCATGTCTGTTCATAATTTTAGTTGTGTGCTTCTTATTTGTTGTTTCATAGGGCACGGATGTTGTCCTGAGCAATTCAAGGCCACACACATGTTTATTATCTGGATTTTCATAGGCAATGTGAAGGTTCTTGTTCGTTCGCAGTTTGGAATTGATGGTCCGAAGGAGGTTGCGATGAAACTGTGAAAAGCACAAGTAGAATATAAGGGGTCATTAATTTAATGTTTTTCTTATTCATGTTTATATTGATTTTATAGGTGATAGTTGCTTATCTGAAGTTGTTTATGAATGATAGTGCCTTATAAAAAAATTCAGAAATTGAAGTGCCAGTCATGCTTTAAATAGAAATCTTTTCTGTTAACATGAGTCTATTTCTTAAATTTTTTTAAATACCTATTATGTGTATATATTATTTTTTTTTAAATACTTGGCGTTTTAAAAACTGCCAAGTATATATTTTTTTTAATTTTTGAAACTATTATACTTGGCGGTCAAAAACCGTCAAGTATAATTTTTTTAATTTTTAAACCTATTATATTTGGCGGTAAAAAACCACCAAGTATAATCAGATGCATATTTGGCACTTTGACTGACCGCCAAATATAGTCAAAATGACTATATTTAGCGGTGCCATTGGTGGCGCTTTTAAGACTGATGAACACTTAAATATACATGTTTAATAAGAGTTTAGTTCATCATATTGCATTAATATTGTCATTAAATTCCTCAACTTAAGCATATTTGTAGCATTTGCATCTTTGGAATTAATTCATCTTAATTTTGGTTTTGTTACAGGTTTGGTAAAATCGGCATAACTCTTTATTTATAGATCAGAATGGTGCAATTATTAATGTTTTGGAAAGCTGATTTAATTGTCTACAAGATTTCATTACAAGCATCATCAAATTCGGGCTCTTAGTGGACCAAAATTGGGCTTGAAGTGAACCCATCTACAGTCTCGGCCCAGTCTGACCAGGCCTCAGTATTTGGACCGTATCTCTCAAAATACGTATCCAAATTGTGCAAATCAATATGTTCTAGAAAGCTGAGAGAAATATCTACAACTTTCATGAAGACATGTGATTAAAATTCACAACATTTCGATGTCAAAATTGATGGTCAAAGTCGGTGCCTAATGATCCCAATTGTCAAAGATATTTACAACTAATATTTGACAATTATGCCCTTGTAATTTGACAAGTTTGCCCCTGGATGTATCTATAAATAGAGGTGCCTTGTGACCCATTAGGGCATCTTGGCCTTGGCTGGAACATTTTGGCTTTGGCTAGGATCTTGTATTGTGTTTTGTGTGTTTATGTTATTAATGAATTTCCTTTTTCTTACATTTTATTTTCTTTCTATTATAATGTTCTTCTAATTTCTCTTTTGCTAAGGTGAAAGGGTGAAACCCTTGATATGAGAATAAGGATTCTCTAACCCTTAATATGTGCTTAATAATCTTAATCTTATAATGTTTATTCAATATGATTTATATTTAATTTCTTAATCAATCTTGACACCACTCGTAAAGTGGAGGTCTTGATCCATTGTCGACAATCCTTGGCACATCAAATGCTTGGATCCTTTCTAGATGATGTATGGTTCTTCCTTACCGACACGAATCTAGTTAGGAACCTTGATTTGTTGTAGACATATGATGATTGGCACATTGGATGCTTGAACCCATTTACAAGAAGTGGTATAAATGTTGGTAATGAAACAAATATAATTCATATAACTAAAATGGGCTAATTATCCTTATTCGAAATATCGAGGGCGGATCCCCTAACCTTAGCTTTCATTATTATTGTGTTAATTCCTCTTGTATTTTAATTATTCTATTGTTTATGAACTTTTTATTTTATTTACTATGGTAGGTTCTACCACCTTATGAAATTGTTTATTAATTTACTATGGTTGGTTATACCACATATTTCCATGGATGGTTTTACCTCCTCTTGCTTTTTGTTTTATATTTGAATGGTCGGTAATACCGCCTACCATCTTACATATTTATTGATATTCTTTTGTTATTTCTTTGAATCATCCATATCACATTTGCTTATCTTATAATTTGTAACGCTTAAATTCCCTTCCTTGTGGATCGACCCCGGTCTTACCGGGTTTATTACTTCGGCACTCCTATACTTGGGAGACACTCTCTTTTTCGGATGTGTCAAAGACCGCCAAATATATACATATTTGATGGTCAAAGACCGCCAAATATGATCATTTTTCTTGTAGTGTATCATGGACAAGTAATAAAATAAGAGTATAAGTATCCTCCTATGAGGACTGTTGCTCCTAAATACCGAAATTGTATTAACCTCTAATTAATTGAACTAATTATAAAAGCGTATTGAGCTATTGGGAAGTTTAAGTAAAACTTGATTAAACTAAATTTAATACTACGTACACTCACAAAAATTTTGGATAGAAGAATTTAATCAATTTAACTTCTCTGATTCAATTAACCAATATTTATTCCTATTGTTGCCATTCGATTTGACTAATTTAATTATTATTCTTTCTCAAGCAATAATAACGTATATCAATAGATTATAATCATATCTCTATCTCATCTAACTCACTATTAATACTCATTAAATAAAAGAAATCATATAAGATTGCAGAAATCACATTCATATCTCTATCTCACATGATTTATGACAAGATAATTATGGACTAGTATGAGCATCACTTCTTAGTCTCAATCCACATCTCAATTCATGCAACAATTGGCTAGAAAATCGCAAGCATTAAGCATATAATTAAATTGCTCAACAATATTGAAATAAACGTCAATCAATTAAAATCAAGAGAAATTAAACATCAAAATACGGCTATATCTTCACCCTAGAAAATGGACATTAGTTCATATTATAAACAAACAAAAAGCTAAACATGTTTTTAAACATAAGTGAAGATAGGGATAGAAACACTAGCTATGGAGAGTTGAATCTTTGATGATGAAGATCATGGCTGTCAGGTTTTGCCTCTCCTTTTTAAGCAATTCCTCTCCCAGTCCAAATCACCAGCAATCTACCTTCTACTCATAGGTTTTGTCTCAGTTCGAATCCCTCCCTCTCTTCCATCAACTTCCCCCATTTTGTTATCCCTTTTCTATCCGACCCCCCAAAGAACAACCACTACAAGAATGTTTCATATATTTGGCACATTGAATTTTTTTTATTTGATAGTTTTTTTAGAAAGTGAGAAATATAACCTTAGTATAAAAGTCAAACCTACATTTTGTTCATATTTGTCACTCATTGGTTTGACTACATCATATATTTGTCATAATTTTTGATAGTGCCAAGTATGTCGCAAGCATATACAGTAACAAAACTTTTGTCTTACTCCGTATTTCAAAATTTATAGAATATCAGGATTTTTATGTAATTTTTGGAGACAATTTTGAGAAGTCATAATAGATGGGGATTTTTTGGAAATTTATTATAGTATATAAGGAAAGAGATGTTTCGATTAACCCTAATCCCTAAAAGGCAAGCCACTCAGACTTCTAACCACTCGCCAAGCGCCGTGCTCCTCCTTCGCTTGATTCTGCCGTGGCACCTCGTCAAGCTGTCGTCCATCGGCGTCAACTCTAACCACTCACCACTTTAGGATTAGGTTTCGATTAACCCTAATCCTTAAACGCAAGCCTAAACTTCTAACCAGTCGCTAAGCGCCTTGCTCCTCCAGGACCTCCGCTTCATTCTGCCTTAGCCACTCCCCAAGTCATCCTCTAACGGCGTCAAATCCGAGTCCCGATTTGTTCGGATCATCTTCTTCCCCAAGCATCAAACCAGGATGCCTCCACCATCCTCACTTCTGTTTCTACTCTACTATTGCCAGATATCGGGTAAGCTCCATCATCGATCAAAACTATGACAATCCTCAGAGTTGCGTCTCTATTTTTTCACCTCTCTTTATTAAATTAATTAAGTTTAGTAATATTTATTCATTGATTTATTTGATTACTTATTTATTTATTGAATTGTTTGAAGTACATTTTATTTATTTATTCAAGTGTTTGAATTTCATTTTTGTGAATGTCACGCTTGAAGCCGAGTTGTTTTATGGTTACTTATTTTTATATTCAATTTGATTTATTTATTTGTTTATTTATTTTCGTTGATGCTAGTGGATCTTTAATAGGTAACTTCGAGATATGGCTTTCTAATAGCAATATAGTTTTCATGATACTAATTGTTTGGAAGTTTATTATTTCATGTAACTTTCGAGTTTCTAGCTCTGTTATGTGGTGTGTAGGTTATTACATACTACTTTGATTTTCATTTACCAAAATGTTGGCTCCATTGGCTTAATTGAACGATATGTGGAATGTTATAAATTCTCAAAAGTTTGATTTAAATGATGAGTAGTCACATCAAGTGTTTCATATGTTTTGTATGCTTCACTTGCTGGATGCGATGTGGAGTTTGCGATATAAAGGCCTACATTACCAAAAAGCGCTCTAAATCATCAATACACACAAATTAGGATTGCTTACTTGAGTCAGAAATTAAATATCATTATTTACCCTATTTAATAGATACTGACATTATTTATTTACTATTTTATTTGCATATAGGCATGTATTTAGGTTCGTTGAGCTAAGCAGCATCATTCTTAAGCTTGACTTGCAAAATTACTAGTTTGAAATTATCTTTGAGCTTGTTTTGTTTTTAATAAATCAATATACTCAAGCAAGCCATTATATCAACAATTATGAGTGGAACTGCAACAGCTTGTATAGTTGTATGGTCCTGTCTTTCGTAATTTATCCCAGTATAATGGAATGTTGCATCATTAATTTACTATCTTTAATTCTTTTGCAGTCGTTTTAATTGGTATGCTTGGGACTGTTGTCTCAGCTAGCTTAACTGAGTGACTTTCTGAGAAATGTGAATGCATTTCCTCTTGTAAAGAGAAAGGACAATAAAGAAAAAAAATGATAATGGCTTCTAGAGCTATTTTAAGAAGGAAGAGATTAATCTTTGATCACCTGAATGCCTCTGCTCGTTCAATTCAAAGCTTTCAATGTCTTGGGCATGCTGTTCAGAATCTTGATTCATGTCATTATAGCTCATCTACAAACCGTGGCTCTCTGGATTTCAATCATTTGAAGGAGACTAATGCTGTTACAATGAAAAAAGGAGAATTGCTTAGTTTCTCTGGATTAAGGCACCTTGCTCATAAATATCATGGAATTGCAGTTTTGGATCTTGGGAATGGAAAAACAGAACTCACTGCTCCAATGGGATGCAAGATTATGTCATATTTGGTTCGGAATGCATCCACAGCTACCGCTAAACAACCTGAAATGGCAAGTGATGATGAGAAAAATGAAGAGCTTGTTTGTAGGAAAAGGAAAGAAGCATCCCCAGGAGAAGTGATCAAGCTGTTGAAGGTTTGAGTACTACAAAAGCCAAAGCAAAGGCTAAAAAGTTGCGGGAATCTCAAAAGGTTGCAAAATCCATTTTACAGAGATCATGGGCCATGTTTTTGGGGGATTGGTCCTGCTTTGAGAGCTGTGGCTTCTATGAGCAAGTTGAACTTAATCTCCTGAATATTTTATGAGCTGTATGGTTACTCTAACAAGATTTATAAGGTTGCTCATTTGGTTCGCTAATTCATCCTATAGGTAGGATTGGGCCAACAAACTTGTCCACTGGAAACATGAATTTGTATCAACATTGCAACATTATTGGTTGGGTTTCAAGTTATAGTGGGCTGATGTGAGGATCAGTTCAAGATTGATGTTAAAACTCGCTGGTAGGAAAAGTCTTTCTAGAAGGGAGAGGCAACAACTAACCAGAACCACATCTGATATTTTTAGGCTAGTTCCTTTTGTAGTTTTTATTATAGTCCCTTTCATGGAATTTCTGTTGCCAGTGTTCCTGAAATTGTTCCCAATATGTTGCCATCAACCTTCCAAGACAAGATGAAAGAGCAGGTACAGATTTTGATGGCCATGTTAAATTCTTTATCATTAGTTTCACCATAACTGAATGTTGTTAAGTGTGTTTTATGGGGAATTAATAAATATGATGATGAAGTGCAATTGTTGTGTGGTACTTATTCTTCCAAATATATGAAGATTATATAAAGATCTAGTCCCTTAATTCTTTTAGAAGTTGTCTGTCTCAGCCTGAAACCTTGTGCTCTAGTAACTTACTCTTTTTGAAGGTAGGCACATTTGAGTTTGTTAGGAAAGATCCATTTGTGATATTTAGCATAAGGATGGAAGAGTGTGTGGACTTGTGAAGTATTATCACTCTATTATCAGTATCCTTCAATTAATTTTGTATCAGTGATGGTAGTACCTAATTGTTGTTATTAAAAGAAATTGGATTAAAAACTTTGAGGTCAATCTTTTTCTGGAGAAGCTAAAAAGTGATGGATGCTTTTACAGGCCATGGGAAGATTGTGAATAATTTTCTTCATTTCTTAGTCATATTGGTAGGTACCGGAATGTGTACCATTGGATTGTAGTCTCTTTATATATGTTGGTTTCTTTGTGATAACAAGAAAGGGATTGTAAGCACTGTTAGCCCTAAGGCTACATGATAATTTTGATGATAACAATACACATTGATTCATTGTGATTTACTAACATGTTCATTTATGTGCAAGAGTAATATCATTGAAATAATTGTAAAATCAAGAAAATGCTCAAGTGTTAAAGCCAAGGAGAAGACTACATGTTAAAGGCACCAAAGTTTAAGAACACGGTTTGATTCAAGGAATGTGACACATGAGCAATGTTCAATCAATTGGTCATATATTTCTCTACAAATGTCCAAATGACATGATTCTTGAGCCTTTGGAAAGCTTGTCCAAATCATCATGCAAATTGAAAGACAAATGGAAGCAGCTGACATGAGCACTGAATACTCTTTTGGACATATATTGAGCTAGAAAAAATCAAAATGACCTGATTCTTATGGAATTGGAAAGAGGACATAATGAGGCACATTTCATATGTTTTGAAAAAATTCAAATTTCAAATGGAAGGCCGACATAATTGACATGTAATTCGGTGGACTGACACAGAGAAGAAAAATTAACTCATATGAGCACCGAATGATGTTTTGTCCATATCTTGAGATAGAGATATCCAAATGCTTTGATTCTTAATGTTCTAGAAATATTATTTAAATATTTAGATCTTTTATGTTTTGAAGAAATTCAAATTTCAAACAAAAGGCTAACAAAATTATCATTCAATTTGGTGAACTGACATAAGGAAGAAAAATCAAGTCACATGAGCACCGAATGGTTTTTTGGCCATATATTGAGCTACAGATATCCAAATGACTTGGTTCTTGATGCGTTGGAAAGATTATTCAAATTTAAAGATTTTTATGCTTTGCATATTTTCAAATTTCAAAGGAAACATTGACAAAAATGGCAGACAAAATTACGGTTTTTATCGTAGGTGGAAAATTTGGAGATGGTGACTTCACTTGATTAAGTTCATCTCATTTGCCTATAAAAGGAGCCCTTCTCCCATGCATTCAGCAAGAAGAAGAGATAAGAATCAATCAAGCCATAAATAAGAGAAATATCAAGTTTAGAGAGCTTTAATATTCTTTATCTACTATTTGAAGAGAGTTGTACTTTTGTTGTAAAAATTTTTTTTGTTCTTGTATTGTGGTGAGAGTGAGATCTTTTTGTAAAGGATAAAAATTATCCTTGAGAGAACTCTTTCCTTGGTGAGGTTGTTCATCAAGAAGAACTCTTGGTGTGGTGTTATCAAGGGTTGAAGGAAGTTGCCTTGGTGAGGTTGTTCATCAAGAAGAACTCTTGGTGTGGTGTTATCAAGGTTTGAAGGAAGTTGCCTTGGTGAGGTTGTTCATCAAGAAGAACTCTTGGTGTGGTGTTATCAAGAGTTGAAGGAAGTTGCCTTGGTGAGGTTGTTCATCAAGAAGAACTCTTGGTGTGGTGTTATCAAGAGTTGAAGGAAGTTGCCTTGGTGAGGTTGTTCATCAAGAAGAACTCTTGGTGTGGTGTTATCAAGAGTTGAAGGAAAAAGTCTTGGTGAGGTTGTCATCAAGCAAGTTGTAAAGATTTCTACAACTTAGTGGAAAGCTTAGCTCGTGGAGCTAGGAGCCCGTAGACGTAGGCAAGGTTTGCCGAACCACGTAAATTGAGTTTGCACTCTCTCTATCCCTATCCTCTTTACATTTACTTGCACTTGTGATTGTTCTTTATTTCTATTCTCTTGATTGCATTCTATTTTCATCTTCTTCACCTTTATTCTCAAAGAAAGAGTTAAAAAATTTTGATCTTTCAAGAAAAGTTTTCTAAATCCATTTTGATAAATAAAAACCCAATTCACCCCCCCCTTGGGTTGCCATACCTGGGTCAACAAGTGGTATCAGAGCAAGGTCACTCAATTTTTTAAATCTTCATCGATTTTTGAGCTATAGCAATTTTTAATTCAACTTCATATGTTGAGCGACTATCTATTTCTAGACCTTCATTTTTTAATGGAAGTGATTACTCTTATTGGAAAACTAGAATGAGTATTTTCTTGAAATCTTTTGATTATGATTTGTGGTCTATTGTTTTGGAAGGACCTTTTGTTCCTACCAAAATTGAAAATGGAGAAAGCATGCTTAAAGAACCTAAAGAGTTTAGTGAAGATGATAAAAAGAAATTGAATTTGAATGCTAAAGCTATGAATGTGTTGTATTGTGCTCTAGATAGAAATGAGTTTAATAGAATATCTACTTGTTCTACAAGACAAAAAATATGGCATGCAGTCGAAGTAACTCATAAAGGAACTAGTCAAGTTAAAGAATCCAAGATTAGTATGCTAGTTCATAGTTATGAGCTTTTTAAGATGAAATCGGATGAATCAATTTCTGAAATGTTTACTAGATTTACGGATATTGTCAATGGTTTGAAATCTCTTGGTAAATCTTATTCTAATGTTAAAATGGTGAGAAAGATTCTTAGGTGTCTACCAAAATCTTGGGAGCCAAAGGTGACGGTAATTCAAGAAGCAAAGGACCTCACCAAACTACCATTAGAAGAACTTATGGGTTCTCTCATGACTCATGAAATCACCTTGAAGGAGAATGAAGAAGAAGATTGCAAAGTGGCAAACATGTGCATCATGGCTTTAAGTGAAGATGAGTTAAGTATTCTAAACTATAATCCTAAGCTTTTATATGATGAATTACTTAAAGCATTCCAAAATTTACATGTGCAAGTTGATAAACAAAATTCAAAAATCAATGATTTCAAAAAGAAGTCAAAAATCATGTTATCTTAATTAGAAGAGTTGGTGGAAATAAATGAAGCTTTAGAAAATGAAAATGAAATTTTAAAGCAAAAAGATTTTGAAAGTTTGGAAAAACAAATACATTTATTAAAAACTGAAAATGAGATTTTAAAACAAAAGGACTTTGATAAATTGGAGAAAGAAAATGTTATTTTGAAAAAGAAAAATAATGACTTAAGAAATATTGTTGATAGTTTTACAAAAAGCAAAAAAAATTTGAATTCTATGTTACAAAACCAAAGGTATGTTTTTGATAAAAGAGGGTTAGGATATAAAACTCATAAAAATCAAAAGTATTTTAAAAACTATTTTGCTCATGCATCTTCTAGGAATAATCCTAATCATTCATGTACTTATTGTGGAAGAAAGGGACACAAAGTGAATTCTTGCTATATTATGAAAAATTCTAATTTGAAACAAATATGGGTTCCAAAAAGTACTATAACTAACCCCCAAGGACCCAAGAACATTTAGGTACCAAAAAGTCTCTCTTTGAATGTTGATTATAGAAACAAAGGAGTGGCAAACACAAGTGGTACTTAGATAGTGGATGCTCAAGGCATATGACCAGAGATGTCTCCAAGTTCTCAAGATTAATCATGAAGAAATGAGGATATGTGACCTTCGGTGATAATGCCAAAAGAAGGGTAATCGGACATGGTGATATTGAATTTAGATGATGATATTGTTGAGGTAAAAAGGCAAATCAAGGAATCAAGGCTTGATGAAAAGAGCCAAGATGAATTATAACTTCAACAAGAAAAGCTTAAGGAAGTAAATGATTCTTCTCAAGAATTACCAACGGAATGGAGGTACGCAAAAGCTCACCGTAAAGATCTCATTATTGGTGAACCATCGCAAGGTATGAGAACTAGATATTCTTTTAGGTACTTTTGTAATCATTTTGCATTTGTCTCTCAATTTGAACCAAAATCTTTTAAAGAAGCCAAAAATGAGGAAAGTTGGATTTTAGCTATGCAAGAAGAATTGAACCAATTCGAGAGAAATCAAGTTTGAGAATTAGTCCCCATACCTAAATATGACTAAACCCCTTAGTCAATATAGATTTTGCATAATTAGAAGAGAAGTAGTTATGTTGGATATTGTTGACCCAGGTATGACAACCCAAGAGGGGGGGTGAATTGGGTTTTTATTTATAAAAACGGATTTAGAAAAATTTTCTTGAAAGATCAAAATTACTTCACTCTTTTTTTGAGAATAAAGGTGAAGAAGATGAAATTAGAATTTATCAAAGATGCAATCAAAAGAATAATAATGATGAATAATCACTTGTGTAAGTAAATGTAAAGAGGAAAGGAATAGAGAGAGTGCAAACTCAATTTACGTGGTTCGGCAAACCTTGCCTATGTCCACGGGCTCCTAGCTCCACGAGCTAAGCTTTCCACTAAGTTGTAGAAATTTTTACAACTTGCTTGATGAACAACCTCACCAAAACTTTTTTTTCCAACCCTTGATAACACCACACCAAGAGTTCTTCTTGATGAACAACCTCACCAAGACAACTTTCTTCAACTCTTGATAACACCACACCAAGAGTTCTTCTTGATGATCAATCTCACCAAGGCAACTTCCTTCAACTCTTGATAACACCACACCAAGAGTTCTTCTTGATGAACAAACTCACCAAGGAAAGATTTCTCTCAAGTATAACTTTTATCCTTTACAAGAAGATCTCACTCTCACCACAATACAAGAATAAAGTAAATTTTTACAATAAAAGTACAACTCTCTTCAAAGAGTAGATAAAGAATATAAAACTCTCTAGACTTGATATATCTCTTATTTTTTGCTTGATAAAATGCTTCTCTTGCTCTTGTCTTTCTGAATGCATGCATGGGAGAAGGGCTCCCTTTATAGGCAAATAGGATGAACTTAATCAAGTGAAGACACCATCTCCAAATTTTCTGCCTACCATAAAAACTGTAATATTGTCTGCCATTTTTTTTAATGTTTCATTTGAAATTTGAAAATATTCAAGACATAAAAGATCTGCAAATTTGAATAATCTTTCCAACGCATCAAGAATCAAGTCATTTGGATATATGTAGCTCAAGATATAGCCAACAAACCATTCGGTGCTCATGTGACTTGATTTTTCTTCCTTGTGTCAATCCACCGAATTGAATGATAATTCTATCAGCATTCCGTTTGAAATTTGAATTTCTTCAAAACATAAAAGATCTGGATAGTTGAATAAGCTTTCCAAAACATTAAGAATCAAAGAATTTGGATATCTCTATCTTAAGATATGGCTAAAATACCATTCGGTACTCATGTAAGTTGATTTTTCTTTCTTGTGTCAGTCCACCGAATTGCATGTCAATTATGTCAGCCTTCCATTTGAAATTTGAATTTCTTCAAAACATATGAAATGTGCCTCATTATGTCCTATTTCCAATTCCATAATAATCAAGTCATTTTGATTTTTTTAGCTCAAGATATGTCCAAAAGAGTATTCGGTGCTCATGTGAGCTGCTTCTATTTGTCTTTCAATTTGCATGATGATTTGGACAACCTTACACTTGAACTTTAAATTTATTTAAAACATATGAAATGTTATAAATTGAGTAAGCTTCCAAATTCTCAAGAATCACATCATTTGGACATCTGTAGAGAAATATATGACCAATTGATTGAACATTGCTCGTGTGTCATATTCCTTGAATCAAACCTTATTCTTAAACTTTAGTGCCTTTAACATGCAGTCTTCTCCTTAGCTTCAACACTTCATTTTAATAAGCCTCTTCTTGATTTTACAATTATTTCAATGATATTACTCTTGCACATAAATAAACATGTTAGTAAATCACAATGAATCAATGTGTATTGTTATCATCAAAATTATCATGTAAGATGACAAACCATTGATTGCTTTCAAATAATAGCTAAAATAAAGAATGAAAATAAAATAAAGAATAAACAAAAAAATGGCACTTGTTATGAATATAAGCAATCCAACTATTTCTCCCCCTTTTGTTATCATCAAAAAGATGTAATCAAATTAACTACTCCCCCTAAATATATTCTCCCTCTTAACATATGCTGCCATTCAAAGATCATCATATTAAAGCAAAATTAAGACATATCCAACATGCCTAATGATCTTCTAATTATGCAAAATCTATCTTGACTAAGGGGTTTAGTCATATTTGGGTCTAGGGACTAATTCCCAAACTTGATTTCTCTCAAATTGATTCAATTCTTCTTGCATAGCCAAAATCCAACTTTCGTTATTTTCGGCTTGTTTAAAAGATTTTGGTGCAAATTGAGAGACAAATGCAAAATGATTACAAAAGTTTTCAAAAGAAGATCTAGTTCTCATACCTTGTAATGGTTCACCAATAATGAGATCTTTAGGGTGAGCTTTTGCATACCTTCATTCCTTTGGTAATTATTGGAAAGAATCAATTACTTCCTCAAGCTTTTCTTGTTGAAGTTGTAATTCATCTTGGCTCTTTTCATTAAGCCTCGATTCCTTGATTTGCCTTTCTACCCCAACAATATCATCATCTAAGAAATCACATTAGTTTCATCAAATTCAACATGCATAGAATCTTTAATAGCAAGAGTCTTTTTATTAAAAACTCTATATGCTTTACTATGGTTGGAGTAGCCAACAAAAATTCCAACATCGGCTTTATTATCAAAATTTTCAAGGTTATCCTTGGTATTTAAAACAAAATCATTTTCATCACAAAGATTTTTCAAATGCAACATTGTCTACTTCACCGCCATGATCACTCCTAATGGACACAATAGAATAACCTTTTTGATTTTGGACTCTTTTTACAAATTTTAAAAAAGCTTGTGTGGCCTCATTTTTAGTTTTCAAGAATAACACCCAAGTGAATCTTGAATAATCATCTACAATAACAAAAACATAATACTTTTCACCAAGGCTTTGAGTTCTTGATGGTCCAAATAAATCCAAATGAAGTAATTGTAAAGGTTTATTTGTTGAAATAAATTTCTTTCGTTTAAAAGAAGTTCTCACTTGTTTTCCAAATTGACAAGCATCACAAATCTTATCCTTTTCAAATTTTATTTTTGGAAGACCATCAACTAAATCATTTTTAGAAATTTTGAAATTGTGTCCATGCTAGCATCACCTAATCTTCTATGCCATAACCAAGCATCATGATTAACAATGAAACAATTTTCTACATGATCATTAACATCAATATCAATTGAATAAATATTATCGTCTATTACCAACAAATAATGTCTTATTGTTACTAACATCCTTAATCCACACATCTCTTAGGCTCAAAAGTAACAAAATATCCCTTATCACACAATTGACTAATGCTACTCAAATCATGTTTTAAACCATTAACAAACAAAACATCTTTAATAATAGGTGAAAAAGGGTTACCAATATCACCATGTCCGATTACCCTTCCTTTGGCATTATCACCGAAGGTCACATATCCTCTTTTCTTCATGATTAATCTTGAGAACTTGGAGGCATCTCCAGTCATATGCCTTGAGCATCCACTATCTAAGTACCACTTGTGTTTGCTACTTTGTCTCTACAATCAACCTCACCAAGACTTTTTATTCCAACCCTTGATAACACCACACCAAGAGTTCTTCTTGATGAACAACCTCACGAAGGCAACTTCCTTCAACCCTTGATAACACCACACCAAGAGTTCTTCTCGATGAACAACCTCACCAAGGCAACTTTCTTCAACTCTTGATAACACCACACCAAGAGTTCTTCTTGATGATCAATCTCACCAAGACAACTTCCTTCAACTCTTGATAACACCACACCAAGAGTTCTTCTTGATGAACAACTCACCAAGGAAAGAGTTCTCTCAAAGATAACTTTTATCCTTTACAAGAAGATCCACTCTCACCACAATACAAGAACAAAGTAAATTTTTATAATAAAAGTACAACTCTCTTCAAAGAGTAGATAAAGAATATAAAACTCTCTAGACTTGATATATCTCTTATTTTTTGCTTGATAAAATGCTTCTCTTGCTCTTGTCTTTCTGAATGCATGCATGGGAGAACGGCTCCTTTTATAGGCAAATAGGATGAACTTAATCAAGTGAAGACGCCATCTCCAAATTTTCTGCCCACCATAAAAACCGTAATTTTGTCTATCATTTTTGTCAATGTTCCATTTGAAATTTGAAACTCTGGAACACATAAAAGCTCTGCAAATTTGAATAAGCTTTCCAACGCATCAAGAATCAAGTCATTTGGATATCTGTAGCTCAAGATATAGCCAAAACACCATTTGGTGCTCATGTGACTTGATTTTTCTTCCTTGTGTCAGTCCATCGAATTTAATGATAATTATGTCGGCATTCTGTTTGAAATTTGAATTTCTTTAAAACATAAAAGATCTGTATATTTGAATAAGCTTTCCAAAACATTAAGAATCAAAGAATTTGGATATCTCTATCTTAAGATATGGCCAAAACACCATTCGGTGCTCATGTAAGTTGATTTTTCTTCCTTGTGTCAGTCTACCGAATTGCATGTCAATTATGTCAGCCTTCCATTTTAAATTTGAATTTCTTCAAAACACATGAAATGTGCTCCTTATGTCCTCTTTCCAATTCCATAAGAATCAAGTCATTTTGATTTTTTTAGCTCAAGATATGTCCAAAAGAGTATTCGTTTCTCATGTCAGCTGCTTCTATTTGTCTTTCAACTTGCATGATGATTTGGACAACTTTACACTTGAAATTTAAATTTCTTTAAAACATATGAAATGTTATAAATTGAGTACACTTTCCAAAGGCTCAAGAATCACATCATTTGGACATCTGTAGAGAAATATATGACCAATTGATTGAACATTGCTCATGTGTCATATTCCTTGAATCAAACCTTGTTCTTAAACTTTGGTGCCTTTAACATGCAGTCTTCTCCTTAGCTTCAACACTTTACTTTATTAAGCCTCTTCTTGATTTTACAATTATTTCAATGATATTACTCTTGTACATAAATAAACATGTTAGTAAATCACAATGAATCAATGTGTATTGTTATCATCAAAATTATCATGTAGCCTTAGGGCTAACGGATATGTCTTAATTTTTCTTTTATATGATAATCTTTAAATGGTAGCATATGTTAAGGGGGAGAATATATTTAGGGGGAGTAATTAATTTGACTACATCTTTTTGATGATAACAAAAGGGGGAGAAATAGTTGGATTGCTTATATTCATAACAACTGCCATTTTTTTCTTTATTCTTGATTTATTTTCATTCTTTATTTTAGATATTATTTGAAAGCAATCAATGGTTTGTCATCATCAAAAAGGGGGAGATTGTTAACCCTAAGGCTACATGATAATTTTGATGATAACAATACACATTGATTCATTGTGATTTATTAACATATTTATTTATGTGCAAGAGTAATATCATTGAAATAATTGTAAAATCAAGAAAATGCTCAAGTGTTGAAGCTAAGGAGAAGACTACACGTTAAAGGCACCAAAGTTTAAGAACAAGGTTTGATTCAAGGATTGTGGCACATGAGCAATGTTCAATTAATTGGTCATATATTTCTCTACAGATGTACAAATGATGTGATTCTTGAGCCTTTGGAAAGCTTGCTCAATTTATAACATTTCATATGTTTTAAAAAAATTTAAATTTCAAGTGTAAGGTTGTCAAAATCATCATGCAATTTGAAAGACAAATGAAAGCAGCTGACATGAGCACTGAATACTCTCTTGGACATATCTTGAGCTAGAAAAATCAAGATGACTTGATTCTTATGGCATTGGAAAGAGAACATAATGAGGCACATTTCATATGTTTTAAAGAAATTCAAATTTTAAATGGAAGGCTGACATAATTGACATTCAATTTGGTGGACTGACACAGAGAAGAAAAATCAACTCATATGAGCATCAAATGATGTTTTGTCCATATCTTGAGATAGAGATATCCAAATACTTTGATTCTTAATGTTTTGGAAATATGCAGATCTTTTATGTTTTGAAGAAATTCAAATTTCAAGCAGAAGGTTGACAAAATTATCATTCAATTTGGTGGACTGACACAAGGAAGAAAAATCAAGTCACACGAGCATCGAATGGTGTTTTGGCCATATCTTGAGCTACAGATATCCAAATGACTTGGTTGTTAATGCGTTGGAAAGATTATTCAAATTTTAAGATCTTTTATGTTTTGTATATTTTCAAATTTCAAACAGAACATTGACAAAAATCGCAGAAAAATTACAGTTTTTATGGTAGGCAGAAAATTTGGAGATGGTGTCTTCACTTGATTAAGTTCATCTCACTTGCCTCTAAAAGGAGCCCTTCTCCCATGCATTCAGCAAGAAGAAGAGATAAGAAACTATCAAGCCACAAATAAGAGAAATATCAAGTTTAGAGAGCTTTAATATTCTTTATCTACTCTTTGAAGAGAGTTGTACTTTTGTTGTAAAAATTTTCTTTGTTCTTGTATTGTGGTGAGAGTGAGATCTTCTCGTAAAGGATAAAAGTTATCCTTGAGAGAACTATTTCCTTGGTGAGGTTGTTCATCAAGAAGAACTCTTGGTGTAGTGTTATCAAGGGTTGAAGAAAGTTGCCTTGGTGAGGTTGTTCATCTAGAAGAACTCTTGGTGTGGTATTATCAAGGGTTGAAGAAAGTTGCCTTGGTGAGGTTGTTCATCAAGAAGAACTCTTGGCGTGGTGTTATCAAGAGTTGAAGGAAATTGCCTTGGTGAGGTTGTTCATCAAGAAGAACTCTTGGTGTGGTGTTATCGAGAGTTGGAGAAAGTTACCTTGGTGAGGTTGTTCATCAAGAAGAACTCTTGGTGTTGTGTTATCAAGAGTTGAAGGAAAAAGTCTTGGTGAGGTTGCCCATCAAGCAAGTTGTAAAGATTTCTACAACTTAGTGGAAAGCTTAGCTCGTGGAGCTAGGAGTCTGTGGACGTAGGTAAGGTTTGCCGAACCACGTAAATTGAGTTTGCACTCTCTCTATCCCTATCTCTTTATATTTACTTGCACTTGTGATTGTTCTTTATTGCCATTCTCTTGATTGCATTCTATTTCATCTTCTTCATCTTTATTCTCAAAGAAAGAGTTAAATAATTTTGATATTTCAAGAAAAGTTTTCTAAATCCGTTTTGATAAATAAAAACCCAATTCACCCCCCCTCTTGGGTTGCCATACCTGGGTCAACAAGTGGTATCAGAGTAAGGTTGCTAAATTTTTTAAATCTTAATCGATTTTTGAGCTATGGCAACTTTTAATTCAACTTCATAGGTTGAGAGACTTTCTATCTATAGACCTCTATTTTTTAATGGAAGTGATTACTCTTATTGAAAAACTAGAATGAGTATTTTCTTGAAATCTTTTGATTATGATTTGTGGTCTATTGTTTTGGAAGGACCTTTTGTTCCTACCAAAATTGAAAATGGGGAACGCATGCTTAAAGAACCTAAAGAGTTTAGTGAAGATGATAAAAAGAAATTGTGTTTGAATGTTAAAGCTATGAATGTGTTGTATTGTGCTCTAGATAGAAATGAGTTTAATAGAATATCTACTTTTTCTAAGGGACAAGAAATATGGCACACACTCGAAGTAACTCATGAAGGAACTAGTCAAGTTAAAGAATCCAAAATTAGTATGCTAGTTCATATTTATGAGCTTTTTAAGATAAAATCGGATGAATCAATTTCTGAAAAGTTTACTAGATTTACGGATATTATTAATAGTTTGAAATCTCTTGGTAAATCTTATTCTAATGTTGAAATGGTGAGAAAGATTCTTAGGTGTTTACCAAAATCTTGGGAGCCAAAGGTGACGGCAATTCAAGAAGCAAAAGACCTCACCAAACTACCATTAGAAGAACTTATGGGTTCTCTCATAACTCATGAAATCATCTTGAAGGAGAATGAAGAAGAAGATTGCGATGTGGCAAACATGTGCTTCATGGCTTTAAGAGAAAATCAGATAAGTATTCTAAACCATGATCCTAAGCTTTCTTATGATGAATTACTTGAAGCATTCCAAAATTTAAATGTGCAAGTTGATAAACAAAATTCAAAAATCAATGCTTTCAAAAAGAAGTCAAAAATCATGTTATCTCAATTAGAAGAGTTGGGGGAAATAAGTGAAGTTAGAAAATGAAAATGAAATTTTAAAGCAAAAAGATTTTGAAAGTTTGGAAAAACAAATGCATTTATTAAAAACTGAAAATGATATTTTAAAACAAAAGGATTTTGATAAATTGGAGAAAGAAAATATTATTTTGAAAACAAAAAATAATGACTTAAGAAATATTGTTGATAGTTTTACTAAAAGTACAAAAAATTTGAATTATATGTTACAAAACCAAAGGTGTGTTTTTGATAAAAGAGGGTTAGGATATAAAACTCATAAAATTCAAAAGTATTTTAAAAATAATTTTGCTCATGCATCTTCTAGGAATAATCCTAATCATTCATGTACTTATTGTGGAAGAAAGGGACACAAAGTGAATTCTTGCTATATTAGGAAAAATCCTAATTTGAAACAAATATGAGTTCCAAAAAGTACTATAACTAACCCCCAAGGACCCAAGAACATTTGGGTATCAAAAAGTCTCTCTTTGAATGTTGATTATAGAAACAAAAGGGTGGCATACACAAGTGGTACTTAGATAGTGGATGCTCAAGGCATATGACCGGAGATGTCTCCAAGTTCTCAAGATTAATCATGAAGAAAGGAGGATATGTGACCTTCAGTGATAATGCCAAAAGAAGGGTAATCGGACATGGTGATATTGAATTTAGATGATGATATTGTTGAGGTAGAAAGGCAAATCAAGGAATCAAGGCTTGATGAATAGAGCCAAGATGAATTATAACTTCAACAAGAAAAGCTTAAGGAAGTAAATGATTCTTCCCAAGAATTACTAAAGGAATGGAGGTACACAAGATGAATTATAACTTCAACAAGAAAAGCTTAGCTCGTGGAGCTAGGAGCCCGTGGACGTAGGCAAGGTTTACTAAACCACGTAAATTGAGTTTGCATTCTCTCTATCCCTATCTCTTTACATTAACTTGCACTTGTGATTGTTCTTTATTTTTATTCTCTTGATTGCATTCTATTTTCATCTTCTTCACCTTTATTCTCAAAGAAAGAGTTAAATAATTTTAATCTTTCAAGAAAAGTTTTCTAAATCCGTTTTGATAAATAAAAACCGAATTCACCCCCCCTCTTGGGTTGCCATACCTGGGTCAACGAGCACTTGTGTTTGCATAAGGTAGCTATTGTAATTCTCCTTAACTCTCTTACAGGCAGCGGAAGTATTAACGGATTGGTTTCGACTGATAATGATTAAGTGGGATTCTTTTTTTTTGTAATTTTCTATATATAGATTTTATTTTATTTTATTTTTTGAAATTTTGAAGGTGGATTGATATCTCTTGCTTTGTGTGTTTCATCGTCTATTTTTTCCATTGTGAAAGGACTCTATTTAATGGTATTTGGACATACTTAAGAATACCGCGCATGGACAAACATTGTAACAATAAAATGCATATTCTGTGAAAACATTAAAATGAATTATTGTGATTATTATGTTTTTGTATTGGGCCAGCTGAGTGCTTAATTTCATTTCAATTGCTTTGTGTAGGAAGCACTGAAAAGGAAGCTACAGGCAAGAATAGAATATGCCAAGTTTCTTCAGGACATAGTCAAGGAAATGGCAAAAGAGGTTCAGAACTCACGAAGTGGGGAAATGAAGAAAACTGCAAAAGATATTGACAAATTTTTAAACAAGGTAAGAGTTCAATCACCATTATCGGTCTGCCTTTTCTTTATGTATTTTCAACACCTACTATTTACCTATATGTTTTTTTCTCCTGTGCAACCTGGTATTTTGCAGGTTAGAAAGGGTGTTGGTCTCTCTAATGAGGAGATTTTAGGATTTGCTAAGTTGTTTAATGATGAACTTACTCTGGATAATATCAGCAGGTTGGCTTGCATTGCATTTATTAACTTCAACTTTGATTCTTTATAATTGTTGTCTTGCAATGCAGTTTACATGACACAGTTTCTCTATTCTGGTTTACTTCATTCAGGCCTCGACTAGTGAATATGTGCAAATATATGGGCATTAGTCCTTTTGGAACAGATGCATATTTGCGTTATATGCTTCGGAAAAGACTACAATGGTAAGATACTTATTATGCATTCTAAGTAAATTAATAGGATATTTAACATCTTTACTTTACACAATAAACTGACTTCATTTGATCTTAGGAAAGTATAGAGTTGTACTGCACTCTCATATGCTTATCTCTACTAATAAAAGGAGATATGAAAATTTTGTACCATGAGGAGTTTGATTTTCTTTGTAAAATTATTTTTCTTCACTGGTCATGAGTCATGAAGTTAACCGATAAATGCCATCTTATTATATTTGTTTTGTTATGTTAATATTTTGTTATACAGGATTAAGAATGAGTTGATTCAAGCAGAGGGTGTGGAGTCTCTTTCAGAAGCTGAACTTCGTGAAGATTGTAGGGATAGAGGCATGCTTGGATTGCTGTCAGTTAAAGAAATGCGTCAACAGGTTTTCCACATTAATCTCTTCTAAATAGCTCTTTTCATTTGTCAATTGCATATGTACACTAGATTATAGTTTTTGAAAGTTATTCTAATTCTGAATATGTTGATTAGAAGAAATGTAATGTTTATACTAGTTTTGCAAGCATCATGTGAATGCAATGAAACTTAAAATCCAATAGGAAAGGAAGAACATCTTATAACTTGTCATTATAGATATATTGAACATTTATTTATGATGTAACGGAAAGTTGACTTTTATGGACTGCATGGCAATTCGATTTATTTATTTTGGATGCACTTGGTTATGTCTCGTTTTCTGTTTTATCTCAATTCTAAGTAGCTTGTCCATTTTTAAACAAATTTCTTTCTTGTAAATTTATTTATTTCTTTTATTTGTCCTCTTAAGTTGAATTAGTTTGGTTGTGTTATTCCATAAATCAATAGGATAGCATTGTTAAACTACTTCATGTGTTAATTTGTTAAGATTATTAACTTCTTGGTAGCTTCGTGATTGGTTGGATTTGTCTCTTAATCATTCTGTTCCATCTTCCCTATCGATCCTTTCGAGGTAATTTGAAGCCTTCTTCAATTCATTCTTCTTCTTTCACTTTTAAATGGAGTCATCTGTTGATCTACCTTTGCCTAAGCAGGGCCTTTATTGTTTCGAGAAAGATGAAACCAGAGGAAGCTGTTCGGGCTACACTCTCTTCTCTCCCTGATGAGGTTGTTGGTACTGTTGGTGTTACAGCTTTGCCACCTGAAGATTATGAGGAAACTGGAGTACCTTGAGATGCAGGAAGAATTGATCAAGGTAAAAATTACACAATGTTTGGGTTCATTTTCATGCCGGATTACTTTTAAGTTTCTTTGAACAAATATAGTTAGAAATAGCAAATGTGATTGAAACCTTGAATGTAAGGTTTGTTAAGCACCCTCCAATCTTCAGTATCTAGGAAATAGCTTCAGAGCATCTTGATAAGCCACAAGAGCTTGTTTTGAATTAGTTTAATTAATGATTTGGTAGGAGGAGGAAGAGAAAGAGGAAAAAGAGCTAGCTAAGATGAAAGAATCTGGAATTAGTGTATAGGATGTTGCATTGAAAGAGATGACTATAACAACTGCAAAAGAAGCACATGAACAAGCTAGAGAAAGAACATTGGAGAAGCAGGAGCAACTTTGCAAACTCAGTCGAGCATTGGCTGTTTTATCTTCAACATCTATAAGAGCTAGATAGTGAATCTCCATTATGAAATTCCGCTGACCGTTTGCTCTTTTCACCCCTTTAAGTACCACCTACCTTTTTCAATTGTCATCTTTTATGTTTTTTTTTTATTTGGCTTCTCTAATCTTGCAGTCGGTGAGTAGTGAGCATGAAGAGTTCCTAAGGCTTGTCAATAAGGAGGTATATCTAAACCAGATATACATATAAGTTCTTAAAGAGTTCCACTGTATCCTCATGTTCACTTAATGTTTATGGTTTATCTCTGTTGTGATACTGCCAAAAAAAGTGAGCAAGTTTGTTCCTCTAGAGAGGATTTTTTTGTCTTTTCTTTGTTTCTAAATTGAATTGCCCACTTTTTACAGAATATTTAGACTTCCAGAAGGTTGTTTGGTTTGCAACGTGGCAAACAATGGTTTAACAAATGACATAATTTTGACCTTTTCTCTCGATGTACATAGTTACTTCCCTACCTGGCCTAACTTTTGATTTACCTTGTGATGAACACTTAAATATGTATATTTAATAAGAGCTTAGTTCATCATATTGCATTAATAGTGTCATTAAATTCCTCAACTTATGCATATTAATAGTCTTTGGATCTTTGGAATTAACTTCCTCTTAATTTTGGTTTTGTTACAGGTTCGATAAAATGGGCATAACTCTCTATTTGTAAATCAAAATGGTGCAATTTTTAATGTTTTCGAAAGCCGATTCAATTGTCTACAAGATTGAATTTCACAAGCATCATCAAATTTGGGCTCTTAGTGGACCAAAATTGGGCTTGAAATGAACCCATCTACAGTCTCAGCCCAGTCTGACCAGGCCTCAGTATTTGGATCGTATCTCTCAAAATACATATCCAAATTGTGCAAATCAATATGTTCTAGAAAGCTGAGAGAAATATATACAACTTTCATGAAGACATATGATAAAAATTCTCAATATTTCAGTGTCAAAATTGATCGTCAAAGTCAGTGCCTAATGATCCCAATTGTCAAAGATATTTACAATTAATATTTTACAATTATGCCCTTATAATTTCACAAGTTTGCCCCTGGATGTATCTATAAATAGAGGTGCCTTGTGACCTATTAGGGCATCTTGGCCTTGGCTGGAACATCTTGGCCTTGGCTGGGATCTTGTATTGTGTTTCTCTCTTGTTTTAATGTTATTAATGAATTTCCTTTTTCTTGCATTTTGTGTTTTTTCTCTTATAATGTCCTGCTAATTTCTCTCTTGCTAAGGTGAAAGGGTGAAACCCTTGATATGAGATTAAGGATTCTCTAACCCTTTAATATGTGCTTAACAATCATAATCTTGTGTTGTTTATGTGATTTATATTTATTTCTCTAATCAATCTAGACACCACTCGTAAAGTGGAGGTTTTGATCCATTGTCGACAATCCTTGGCACATCAAATGCTTGGATCCTTTCTAGATGTCATATGGTTCTTCCTTACCGACACGAATCTAGTTAGGAACCTTGATTTGTTGTAGACATATGGTGATTGGCACATTGGATGCTTGAACCCATTTACAAGAAGTGGTATAAATATTGGTAACAAAGCAAATATAATTCATATAACTAAAATGGGTTGTTTATCCTTATTTGAAATATCAAGGGCGGATCCCCTAACCTTAGCCTTCATTATTATTATGTTGATTTTTCTTGTGAGATTCTAATTTATTGTTTATGAACTTGTTCCTTAATTATATTTGTTAATATTATCTTGTCATCTCTTTAAATCATCCACATCATATTGCTTACTTTATAGTTTGTAGCGTTTAAATTCCCTTCCTCGTGAATCGACCCCGGACTCACCGGGTTTATTACTTTGACACTCCTATACTTGGGAGAAAATTCTTTTTCGGATGTGTCACCTTGACATGTCCAGATCGAACTTTATAACAGCATGGTAGATAAAGAGGGTACTGACAGTGAGAAAGATGCCATAAAGGCATATAGAGCAGCTTGAGAAGAAAGTGACCATGTTGCTGAATGTTTTGGAAAGCAGATTCAATTTTCTACAAGATTGCATTTCACAAGCATCATCAAATTCGGGCTCTTAGTGGACCAAAATTGGCTTGAATTGAACCCATCCACAGTCTCAATCCAGTCTGACCAGGCCTCAGTATTTGGACAGTATCTCTCAAAATACGTATCCAAATTGTGCAAATCAATATGTTCTAGAAATTTGAGAGAAATATCTACAACTTTCATGAAGACATGTGATTAAAATTCTTAATATTTCAATGTCAAAATTGATGGTCAAAGTCGGTTCCTAATGATCCCAATTGTCAAAGATATTTACAACTAATATTTGACAATTATGCCCGTGTAATTTGACAAGTTTGCCCCTAGATGTATCTATAAATAGAGGTGCCTTGTGACTCATTAGGGCATCTTGGCCTTGGCTGGAACATCTTGACCTTGGCTGGGATCTTGTATTGTGTTTCTCTCTTGTTTTAATGTTATTAATGAATTTTCTTTTTCTTGCATTTTGTGTTCTTTCTCTTATAATGTCTTGCTAATTTCTCTCTTACTATGGTGAAAGGGTGAAACCCTTGATATGAGAGTAAGGATTCTCTAACCCTTTAATATGTGCTTAACAATCATAATCTTATGCTGTTTATATGATTTATATTTATTTCTCTAATCAATCTTGACACCACTCGTAAAGTGGAGGTCTTGATCCATTTTCAACAATCCTTGGCACATCAAATGCTTGGATCCTTTCTAGATGTTGTATGGTTCTTCCTTACCGACACGAATCTAGTTAGGAACCTTGATTTGTTGTAGACATATAATGATTGGCACATTGAATGCTTGAACCCATTTACAAGTAGTGGTATAAATATTGGTAACAAAGCAATTATAATTCACATAACTAAAATGGGTTGTTTATCCTTATTTGAAATATCAAGGGCGGATCCCCTAACCTTAGCCTTCATTATTATTGTGTTGATTTTTCTTGTGAGATTCTAATTTATTGTTTACGAACTTGTTCCTTATTTATATTTGTTAATATTATCTTGTCATCTCTTTAAATCATCCACATCTTATTGCTTACTTTATAGTTTGTAGCGCTTAAATTCCCTTCCTCGTGGATCGACCTCGGACTCATCGGGTTTATTACTTTGACACTCCTATACTTGGGAGACAATCCTTTTTCGGATGTGTCAAGTTTTTGGCGCTGTTGCCTGGGAAGGTAAAATTTGGCGTGCAAAATTGTAAGTATTTTCTTTCCCCATTTCTATTTTATTTTTCTTGCATACGTTCATCTCTTCTCTCCCCATTTCTATTTTTATTTTTTGTTGCATGTGTTCATCTTTTCTTTTTCTTTGCATTAATTGGTAGAATTGTTAGTAGCCACTCATATTGTCTAAAAAAAAAAATCATGCTCATGCCCAACCAAGAACATTAATGGACTCCATAAATCTTAGGAGAACTTGTGCACAATCATGCATAGTCTTCTCTCATGATGCATTATACTTCGACCATGAATCGGATTTCATTCAATTCTTACCCCACTTTCATGGCCTAGATGTTGAAAACCCATTTTTGCACTTGGGAGAATTTGAAGAGTTTTGTAACGCTTATAGTGACCTAAATTGTAGCATAAATATCTTGAGATTAAAGCTTTTTCCTTTTTCTCTAAAAGATAAAGCTAAGACATGGCTACAAAATCTTAGGTCAAGATCCATTAGCTCATGGGATGAAATGCAACAACAATTTCTTAAAGAATTCTTTCCTCCCTATATAACAAATTCTCTCAAAAATCAAATCATCAATTTCACTCAAAAACAAGGAGAGACCTTTTACCAATGTTGGGATAAGTATAAAGCATTGCTTAATACTTGTCCTCATCATGGTTTGGAAACATGGGAACTAGTTTTAATTTTCTATGAAGGTCTTACACATCAAGCTAGGCAAATGATAGAATTATTGTGTGATGGACAATTTGAAGATAAATACCCAGATGAAGCCATGGATTTCCTAGACTTACTAGCGAAAAATGCCCAAAATTGGAATAATGTTGACACCTATGAGGTGCCAAGAACATCTAGTAGAGGCATTTATAACTTTAGGGAGAATCATGATCTTCATGCTAAATTTACATCCCTAGCTAGAAAAGTCGAGAATTTAGAAATGTGGTCTATGCAAGAAATTGTTTGTCACACTTGTAATTCTAGTGATCATCCAACGGATGATTGCCCAAAGGTGCCTACCTTTAGAAAAAGTCTCCATGACCAAACCAATGTTTTAAACACTTTTCAAAGGTCAAATCCTAATCCTTACTCACAAAATTTTGGATGGAAAAATCACTTGAATTTTGATTGGAGTAATGATAGTCATGCACAATCTTACCGACCTCCCTTTCAATCATATCAAAATTTTCAAAAATCTCATGATCATGCATCTTATGAGGATCTCAAAAAAACATTGAATTCATTCATTACAAAGCAAGAGGCTTTTAATAGTCGAATTGCTCATACTATGGCGAACTTGAACGATGCTCTTGAAAAGTTTGCATTTGCACTTAGTCCTCATGACAAAGGTGAGTTTCCATCTCAACTAGAGCCAAACTCCATCAATCCACATGTGAGTAATCCAAGTGGCCAACATCTAGACGGAGATTCGGTAAGTACTCTTAACGATGGTAAGGTTGATAAAGAACATATTCTTAACCCTTATGAGAAAGATGATGAATCAATCTTAAAGGGTAAGGAAGAGGTTAATAAACCTATACCTAACAAGGAAGAGATCGAATCCTCATTTATGCCCTCATGTAATCATGCAAAGGAACTTAACCAAAATTTTGACCTTAATGAATTTTTCAGGCATGAGGAAGCTAATAAGACTAAGACTAATGTGGAAGACTATATTCAAAATGAGAATTTTTCAAGTCCTTCAGAAATTGGGTTAACCATTTGATTTGAACCAAGCATGCAACTAGTGCCCATTGCTTCTAAAGAATTCTCATTACTTGATTTTATACAGGTGAAAGAGATTAAGAGTTGGGAGCCATGTTTTGAACAAAGGCAGGAAGAAACATCCACACTCAAGAATGCATGCCTCAAGGACAAACAAATTAAACTAGTGGTAATCTCTTCCATTCTTACAATTAAAGGAAAAAGAAAGGTACCACCTATCGTGGTAAATTACTTTCGAAGAGATTCCTCTTTTGGCTTTTTTTTTTTATTACGATTGTTCAAATTTCATCCATTGGTGCCATATTTTTATTTTTGTTCTTGATTTTTGCTACCATTTCTAGTTTTTTTTATTTTACTTTATGTGTGTTTATTTTAGTTGTGTGTTTTTATTTTGTTTTCCGGTCAAGTGGCGGATACGGTACTCCGTGACTTTTAAAGTCGGTTTTTCAGTTCCCTAAAAACTGTTGCTCACCTTGCATCCATTTTCTTTTCTTTTCTCTCATTTTTCTTTATAGTCTTAGGAATCTGAATCAAAACGACCCTGTTTGCCAGTTTATAAAAAAACTGGATGGAAAGCATATCCCCAACTCATAGAAGGTGTTTAAGCCATTTCTGGACGTAAAACTAGAGGAAGATGTGAGCCACAGTCACAACTACCTATACATATGCATGTGTGCCATCAATTTTTAAATTTCTTGTCTTTTATTTTATTTGTAACATTTTATTCTATGAGTCTTTTAGGTCGTCTCTCTTGAATAAAGAAGCTTCAGGTAATGTCCCCTATACTTTATCTCTCTACATTTAAACATTGAGGACAATGTTTCATTTGGTTGGGGGGGAAGGATAGTAGACATAAGTGTGTCTTGAATTTTCTTTTTTCTTGCAAAAAAAAAAGAAGCGAGTTAGTAATTAGATTCAGAGTGCGGTGTAAGGAGTTCAAATCCTCTTGAGACGCATTCTGGGTCATGAATGGCAGAGTAAGGAGGACCAGTTTGAACTCTTGAAACCCATTCTAACCAATTTGTCATTTTATTTTGATTTTGTGAACTCATTTTAGCTAACTTGCTATTATTTAGTTTTGATTTTTGAATTTTATAACAAGGAGGTCTTATTCATTTCACTTTGAATTATTCAAATCTATGAACTCTCACAACCTTATCATTTAAAAATTGTGTGCTTATGTGCTCATTAAGCAAGTATTCATAAACCTTTCTTCACACACACACACATACCTTGATGCATGATTGTGGGTGGCAAAATGAAATGTTGTAATATTGAGTTCTTTTGTTTTGTTTAGGATAACAACACAAAGGAAGGGAAAGTTAAAAAAAAAGTGAAAAAAAAAGAGAGCAATTGTGGATAAGTTTGGTCTCGTAGCCTCCTTAATTCGAGCAATTAAGCCCGAGGGGTGCCTCAACACCTAATACCCTAAGACTAACTGGTTTGGGAGCTATTGGCCCAAAGCTCGCTACATGGATTAAGGAGAAAGCTTAATGGATTGAACATTGCACTATCCACAAGTTTCTAAGCAAAAATAAAGCATCGGCAACCTGAGTCGTTAAGCTCGAAGGGGTGTCTTAACACCTAATGCCCTAAGGCCAACTGGTCTGGGAGTCATTAGCCTAAGGCTCGCTACATGGGTTAAAGATGCATTCCTTAAAAAAAAAAAAGAGAAAAAATATATAAAATGAATAAATGCCCCTTACCTAAGGTTGTTAGCCTTAACAAATATTAGAACCGATATGGCTTCTTTCTAATAAGCCCCATAGTCATGTGTTGACTGAGCACAAAAAGAAGGTTTATAGATATCTTGACCGAAGGGTACATGAGTCATAAAAAAATAATAATAGTAATAATTGGTTGAGAGTTTGTTTATTTGGATAAAATCAAGGAGAGTACAATAATGACCACCTTGGATGTAAAATTCTACAAATCACTTTTAAATAATAACGCTTTAATTGCTAGGGACTTGCAGTAAGCTAGTTGGGCCGTGTGATGAACACTTAAATATTTATGTTTAATAAGAGCTTAGTTCATCATATTGCATTAATAGTGTCATTAAATTCCTCAACTTAAGCATATTTGTAGTCTTTGCATCTTTGGAATTAACTTCCTCTTAATTTTGGTTTTGTTACAAGTTTGGTAAAATGGGCACAACTCTCTATTTGTATATCAAAATGGTGCAATTCTTAATGTTTTAAAACGCTGATTCAATTTTCTACAAGATTGCATTTCACAAGAATCATCAAATTCTGGCTCTTAATGGACCAAAATTGGGCTTAAAGTGAACCCATCTACAGTCTCAGCCCAGTCTGACCAGGCCTCAGTATTTGGATCATATCTCTCAAAATACATATCCAAATTGTGCAAATCAATATGTTCTAGAAAGTTGAGAGAAATATATACAACTTCCATGAAGACATGTGATAAAAATTCTCAATATTTCAATGTCAAAATTGATGGTCAAAGTCGGTGCCTAATGATCCCAGTTGTCAAAGATATTTACAACTAATATTTGACAATTGTGCCCTTGTAATTTGACAAGTTTGCCCCTGGATGTATCTATAAATAGAGGTGCCTTGTGACCCATTAGGGCATCTTGGCCTTGGCTGAAACATCTTGGCCTTGGCTGGGATCTTGTATTGTGTTTCTCTCTTGTTTTAATGTTATTAATGAATTTCCTTTTTCTTGCATTTTGTGTTCTTTCTCTTATAATGTCTTGCTAATTTCTCTCTTGCTAAGGTGAAAAGGTGAAACCCTTGATATGAGAGTAAGGATTCTCTAACCCTTTAATATGTGCTTAATAATCATAATCTTGTGTTGTTTATATGATTTTTAATTATTTCTCTAATTAATCTTGACACCACTCGTAAAGTGGAGGTCTTGATCCATTGTCGACAATCCTTGGCACATCAAATGCTTGGATCCTTTTTAGATGTCATACGGTTCTTCCTTACCGACACGAATGTAGTTAGGAACCTTGATTTGTTGTAGACATATGATGATTGGCACATTGGATGCTTGAACCCATTTATAAGTAGTGGTATAAATATTGGTAACAAAGCAAATATAATTCATATAACTAAAATTGGTTGTTTATCCTTATTTGAAATATTAAGGGTGGATTCCCTAACCTTAGCCTTCATTATTATTATGTTGATTTTTCTTGTGAGATTCTAATTTATTGTTTATGAACTTGTTCCTTATTTATATTTGTTAATATTATATTGTTGTCTCTTTAAATCATCCACATCATATTGCTTACTTTATAGTTTGTAGCGCTTAAATTCCCTTCCTCGTGGATCGACCCCAGACTCACCGGGTTTATTACTTTGGCACTCCTATACTTGGGAGACAATCCCTTTTCGGATGTGTCACCTTGACATGTCCAGATCGAACTTTACAACAGCATGGTAGATAAAGAGGGTACTGACAGTGAGAAAGATGCCATAAAGGCATATAGAGCAGCTCGAGAAGAAAGTGACCATGTTGCTGAAAGTGATGATAAGGTTTCTTCAGCACTCAAAGAAAGGGTAAGACTCATTTGATGCTCCTCTTTTGCTATTACATACATTTTGGATATTATTAACTAGTTGGATCCTTGCTCACACTTCAAGTTGATGCTATGCTTCAAAATCTTGAGAAGGAAATCGATGATTTGGATGCTAAAATTGGTGATCGTTGGCAACTACTTGACAGGTTTATCATCATTTTCAGATGATGCTTCTGTCTTTTATCCAATTTGTTATTGGTTATTTTGTGGTATCTACTTTCATGATAAAAATGGATCTTGTTAGTAGTAACTGATATACCCTATATTCTACCATAGTTTTTTTTTTTTTTTGATTAAAAAAAATAGAGAAAGAAGTGTCATATAGTCTAGCCATCTGCTGATAATATTCACGTGATCCACAACAGCCTTGTTTGTCTAAGATGCAACTATTAATTCAGATTCGGGTTTAGCTGCCTCTATGTTTGCTTGTGTGCATATATTACTTCTGTTTTGTGGTTATCATTTATTCCACGCACAGCCATTTCATAGTTGATTTAATTAGTTTCAGTTCAAACTTCCATCTCTTCCAAGTGTTAAAACTCCTTCAATTAGTTAAATATTAACTTGCAGCATTCTATGAACAGGGATCTTGATGGGAAAGTTACTCCTAAAGAGGTGGCAGGTGCTGCTTTGTACTTGAAGGATACATTAGGGAAGCAAGGTGTGCAAGAACTCATTAGCAATCTTTCCAAAGATAGAGGTCAGCTGCTCAATTAGACTCTTTTGTATTTTTGGCATGGTTACTGATGTGCGTGTTTGTTCATGTTTTGTTTAGAGTGTATGATGCATTGTGAAGTAAAAATATTCCCGTTTTATTTAAGACTATTGAACTCCTTTGGGTAGTTTAGTGGTTGCATGAGATTTTATTTTCTTCGTGTTCCATTACTTTTTAGTTGATTGATCAAGTATTACTTACCAACTTAAATGTAATAGATGGGAAGATCCTTGTAGAAGACATTGTCAAATTAGGTAGCTGGACAGAAAATACCAGTTCAGTAGAGAGAGAGGAATATAGAGCATAAATTACTACGTTGAGGTTTCTTTTACTGACACCTTGATAGCTCTTTGCCCTATTAACTGATTTCTTAACCGATCAACATTGAACTAAAGTGCTGAAATTGTAGAGAAGTAATTCATATAGAATATTAATATTATTATTTTTTCATAAATTTTATAGGCTGTTGGCTTGCTAGGGCAGAAAGGTGAGATAAGGCTCGATCTTGCTAGAGATGGATTACTGCTAGAGAAAGTGAAAGTGGGACCTCTGGGTTCTGATCTTTTTGACTCAGATGTCTCTATTTCATCTGGTGTCAAGTGAGTCAACTTGCCCGTATCTATCCTTATGAAGTTGCTTACTTCATAAATAATTGATTAGAAGGGATACAAGCAATAAAACTGCATAGGAAAAAATTTTGTTATTAAGTGAATAGTGATAGAGCTAGTCAAAAGTCAATCTTGTCTTTTTGAATCAGTAGTAAATAGTCTGTAAAATAGGAGAGTTGTTTAGCTTTGAAAGCCATAGATGGTAGTAAATAAAGAGTTAGTTAAGTCTAACTATTTGAAGACTGGGATCATTTGGACTTTTCATGATTGCAAGGGTTTAATTTTTTGTGTTGGAAGAGTTGTGGGTCTTTAAAGACTTACTGAGCTCATAGTTAATAAAATTTTGCAGTTTTTTTTATTTTGGTAGTAACATAAATTGGTCATTCTCATTTTTAATTTGTAAGGTCATTACATCTTTCAGTGTATCACTACTTGGAATTTCCAAGTGAAATTAGGTTGTTTTGGCTCCTCTGATGTTTAAAGCTTTCTAAGCAGTCGGTTAATATATCTTGGGTATTTATTTCAAAGTCACTTAGTTGATAGTTATTTATTTTATTTGAAGTTCCTATAGACTCTTACTTCTATCACTTTTAACATCTTATTTGTGGACATTTCTCAGGTCAGAGAAATGGGTGCTTGAGTTTGTTGACTTAGGGGGTGAGTTAAGACAGGATGTTTGGCATGCATTCATCAGTGAAGTCATTGCTTCACACAAGTTTATCCGTGAATATGGGCCCATGGATAATGATCAATCAATGTTTCAAGTTTATGGTGCTCACAAAGGGAAGGAAAGGGCCCATGTATTTGAATTCAATTGCAGCCACTTTTGTATGCATAACTCGCAAGAAGGATTTAATGAACTAGCTGCTACTTCATATCAGGTTCAATATTTTTAAATTTTTGTTTTACTTCCTAATTTGATTACTTTACTTTGTGACTTCTCTAAATGTTTACTACCATTCTCGTGAATAGAAAAGTTCTCAGAAGCAATTAGTGCACAATGTGTTTTCGAAGCTCACTGTCTACAATTCTGTTGACCCTTCCTTGGCACCATCTCTTGTTGCCCCACACTTCATATCAATGTTAAATTGATTCATTCTTATTTGCCCTGCTTTCTAGTTTCGAAACATCAGAATCTTAATTACCTAAATTATAACCTACTGAATCTAATGTCCACCAGTAGAACTTTCAATAGGCATTGCCATACAACTTATTAATCTTTCAAACTCATTAGTAACATTTCAAGGATTTTAATCTTTCAGTAACTTACTTATTATATGATATGGATCAATAAATAATATATCAATAGGCATTTTGCCATAGAACTTACCAGTCAACTCAAGCTATCTATAGAAATTGTATTGACTGGATGAGTCGATGGAATTGGATGGATAAATCCTTGGACAAAAGTAGTTTTTTCATATTTCTTCCGTCCAAAATTGTATTAACTGGATGATTTTTACTGTTTTATGTCCTTTTTATACTGGCTATTGATTGGACTTTGGACTTTTTTTATTCCAAAGATTACTTCCGTGTCATATTTAGTCGTAGGTACCAAGTGGACCTTTTTGTATGACATTGTTTTGTCTACTGTTATGGATACTTAAACTGTTATATTTGCATTTTCATATCCAGGAACGCAAAATTTTTTATGAGAAATTTATTCGGATGGGTACAAAAAGGTTGTGTGAGCTGACTTCTGCTGCTGATAGCCTCTAATTGAAGTCTTTAGTTGATCTAACCAGCCGTTTCTCAACCTGTTAGTGTGGTGCAAGTGGTAAATAGTGAAGAACCTCCATTACTAGCTGCTCAAACCCTAGAGGATAAACAATTAAACCACCTGGTGAAGTTTCACAAAGGGCATTGACAAATTCATTGAATGAAAATAGTGCTTCAGAAAACAGCAAAAGTGTCCCCATGCAGAAAGATGAACCACAACCAGAAGATAGTGAGCTACATATAAAATCAGGCAATCTAAGTGGTGAAGCTGCATATGACAAGATGGTAAGTTCATTTTCTTTCTTTAAGAGATTATATCCCTTTCTTTAAGGGTTAGACTTTGGAAACTGTGGAATGTGGCTTTTACGAAATTGTGTTAAAGTTGGTCCCAATATTAATTTTGCTTGACCTTCCATGACAAAGAATTTTCAAAAGCTTTGAAAATGTTCCCCTTTCCATTTATTTTTCTCCCATTTAACAATCTAAACTTCTGTTGCATGTTTTCTTTATGCTTGAAATTCTTTAGTACATTATTTATGAAATATATAATTATACTTTGACAGGGTTTAGGAGCAATTCAGATCCTTGCAAATGCCTTGCCAAAGATTGTTCCGTATGTTCTGATAAACCATCAGGAGGTTTGCTTTCAGCCTATTTATTTTTACTTGTGCATCTGTCTCTGGGGAATTTTAGGGGGAGATTTACTTATGGTATTGTTATGACCCACAGGAGCTTCTTCCCTTGATAATGTGTGCAATTGAGCATCATCGAGATGGTAGCACACGAGATTCCTTGACCCATACACTGTTTAATTTGATCAAACATCCAGATGAGCAGCAGAGAAGAATTATAATGGATGTAGGCTACTGCTTGAAATATTACAATTTTATTGTATGATAATTTTGCTGGTTGACCAAAATCCTGCTTCATTTCAGGCTTGTGTTACCCTTGCTAAGAATGTTGGAGAGATGAGAACAGAAATGGAGTTGCTTCCCCAGTGCTGGGAACAAGTGAGTTGTAGTGTTGAATTTGCTGGGACCTCTTTGTTTACATAATAGATCTCATATTTATTAAAATTTGGTTTTAATTTTCTACTTTCATGGATTACAGATAAATCACATGTACGAGAAGCATCGGCTGCTTATTGCACGATCATGTGGAGAGCTTGCACATTTTGTCCGGCCTGAGATTCGTGATTCTCTTATTTTGTCTATTGTGCAACAACTGATAGAAGATTCGGCAACCGTTGTCCGAGAAGCTGCTGCTCGAAATCTGGCCTTGCTGCTTCCACTCTTTCCAAATATGGACAAATATTTCAAGGTCAGCCTCACTAAATATGCTTCGAGGCAATCATGGCGAAGAATTCTGACTTGATAGTTTGGCTACAACGTAAGCTCTAGAACAAGTTGATGACACATGGTCTAGGGATTGGAGCCTTTTACCCTTACCCGAATGTGATGGCTTAAAAGATTTTTTCTTTTTTTAAAGAATAAGAAATATATTCATATATGAAGGTTCCCCAATGTCTCAATTCTGTTTGTCGATAGGTGGAGGATTTGATGTTCCAATTGGTCTGTGATCCCTCTAGAGTTGTAGTTGAAACTACCCTCAAAGAACTACTTCCGGCAATAATAAATTGGGGAAACAAATTAGACCATATTTTGAGAGTGTTGCTTTCTTTTGTCTTGAGTGCTGCTCAGGTATCTTGTTTCTTTGCATTTATTTCTCACGTGTTATTAAATCTGTTCAATGAATAGCTCTTTGTGCTTTTTCTCCTTTTTTAACTGTCCAAAACTTTTTCAGCGTTGTCCACCTCTTTCTAGGGTTGAAGGGTCTATGGAGTCACATCTGCGTGCTTTGGGTGAACGAGAGCGCTGGAATATTGAAATTTTACTGAGAATGCTGGCTAAGTTGCTTCCTTTTGTGTAGCAGAATGCAATTGAGACTTGCCCATTTTCATCTATTTCAGTGTCAGAAGGAGGGGTGGTTTTTACTAGTTCCTTACTTGAATTGTATGCTGGGTGAGCTCTCTTTTTCTTAACTTTCTCCCCTTTTTTAAGTCATTCTTAGTACAGAAATTCTTTGGTCTTGGGAAAAGAATTACAGCATCGTACTTGCTCTTTTGGCCACATTTTTCTCTGAGAGTTTCTTATGTCTGGCTAGGGGACATATTGAATGGCCAGCATTTGAATGGATGCATGCTGACTGCTTTCCTGATTTGATACAGTTGGCCTGCTTGTTACCTCAGAAAGAAGATAAATTAAGAAACCGAATTATTAAGGTTTGTCTGATTTCAATTTGTTATTTGAGCTGCTCATTTTCATTTTGTTGCCTTGAGATTGAAAATTACTCTTCCTCTTTTCAATAATCCAGATAATATTACTATAGTTTTTGTTGGCCGTGTCGGAACAACTTGGGGATTCTTACCTAACACACATAATGCCACCTGTATTCTTGGAAGCAGCTGGGGATGATGCCGATTTGACATTTTTTCCTTCTACCATTCATTCAAGAATCAAAGGTAATGGATTTTTAATCTTTTGGTTGACATATTTTCAGATCATGTGTCTTTTCTGATTGTTGTTTGTCTGCAGGTCTGAAACCGAAAACTATGATGGCTCAGAAACTTTCTACTTTGTGTGTACTTCCACTTCTCTTGGCAGGTGTTTTAGGTGCTCCCAGCAAGCATGAGCAATTAGCAGACTACTTAAGAAAGCTGTTAGTTGAAGGGACAATTAAAGAGGATCACTCTGTGAACACTACTGAGATGGTTAATGCTGTCCATTTCCTATGGTGTGTTTATGGATAAATGCTTTTTAGTACTAATCATTTGCAATTTATTGCTTTACTTATGGATATCTTCTATGATGTAGCACATTCGAAGTACATCATGGTACGGTATTCAATATTTTATGGGAATGGTTGTTAGCTCCAACATGGACATGAAAATCAATGCTGCCCATTTGTTGAAAGTCATTGTAAGTAAACTGTCATAGAATTGTCTTTCCAGTTTATCTTGACATGAATTTAGTAATTATATGACTTCATTCATATAAAAGGTGCCATATATTGATGCAAAAGTTTCTTCTACACATGTTTTGCCTGCCTTGGTCACTCTTGGCTCTGACCAAAACCTGAATGTGAAGTATGCAAGCATAGATGCATTTGGAGCTGTGGCACAACATTTTAAAAATGAAATGGTATGATATTTTTTGTTTTTAGACTTGACATTTGGAATCTTAATAGAGCAGTTAGAAGCATGCTATCCTAATAAAATTTGAATCTTGTAGATTGTTGATAAGATACGTATTCAAATGGATGCTTTTCTTGAAGATGGCTCCCATGAAGCTACTGTTGCTGTGGTCCGAGCATTAGTGGTGGCAGTACCTCATACAACTAATAGACTCCGTGATTATATCCTAAAATCTTTACTGAGATTATTGTTAGAAGAATATCTGCGTCTTTTTAGCTATCTTAGCATTTTACTGGTATCTTGGTTTAAGCTGTTTTTTCCTCAGCGTGATATACATCTGTTCTCCAAGATTTTCCAACTTTCAGCTGTGCCAATTTCTTCAAGTGACGTAATCCGTCACCGTGAGAGAGCTAATGCTTTCTGTGAATCAATCCGTGCATTGGATGCTGTAGGTTTACATCTTGTCTATTATTTTCTAGGCACACAAATTTTAATTATTTGAATTTTTTTTCCTTGCAAGTGGTAAGGTGTCTCTAAAACTAGATTAAAGAAATCATATATATAAGATAAATTAGAATTTTTGTGATTCTACTTAGTAAGGAGTTTTTTGTTATTCCAAATCATGGGTTTGCTTATAGTTGGCCCTATTTGAAATGGAAAATTCTTTATCTTGCTGGGAATGTAATGCCTTAACTGTTGGTCTAGTTATCCTTTTCAATCAAGTACGGAAAGGAGCCAAAGAGAAGTTCATATATTATATATTATATTCTTTTCCCTTCTCTCCACCTTTCTTTTTGTTCTGATTATAACATGCTCAGTGGCACTCAATAAATTGCTTTAGTCCAAGTTTATAGATAGAGATAATTGAACCTGCAAGAAATGAAGAATTTATTCCTTTATTTTTCTGTTTAGAACCCAGACGTATCCACATGTTGGGCTAATATCATCTCTTTCAACCCTCGCACTGTCAAGAAACTGATTTTAGTTGGTTAGCTTTTGATATATGGCATCCCCACAAAACGTAGCAAAATTCTTGTTTTAATTTCAGTTTAGTGCAAAACTTTGTTCCCTCAAGGCTCACTCTTGGGGACTATGATGCGAACTTTTATTTCCCTCACCTTTTTTCCAATTTTCTTAGCAACAGAAGGGATATACTTATTGTTAGGATTAATTTGCATGATGCTTCATGGTAACAAATGGTGGTATAATCATCTGCATTTTACTCAATTGCCAAGCATCAGGTTTGTGGAACTCCAAAGAAATGTTTCTAATTCTTAGTGCAGTTGTATGACCTCTGAAGAAAGATGGCTAGTTCTTACTGCACTTTTACATCTGATGATCGACTACATTGTCCTTTCTGCCATGTACCTTATGCACAAATGCAATCAGAAGATATTCTTATTGTTCTTATGCATTGCTTGATGACATTGATCCCATCAATTGTTCTTTTTCTGATACTATTTAATTTGCTTGTTGACATGTTTACTGTTATGATTGTTACCAAGAACCATTTATATCTCTTTTTAATTAAACACTCACACTGATCATTTATTTCAATAGTGTATGATAAATCTAGGACAGGAGATATTTGTGTGTGTTGTATATGTCAAATTGGAGTATTGACAAAATCGCACAGGGTAGAAAAATAACAAATATTAGTACTGTTATGTTTCTTAAGCAACAAGAACCATATCTGTCGTTAGCAAGCCATATTTATCGGGCAAAAAGCGACAAATATGGTGCAATACAAAATGGAATCATATTTATCGGTCAACAAACGCCAAATATGAAGAAAATTAAAAAAATTAACCGTTAGCAAGCCAATTTATTGGGCAAAAAACGATAAATATTGTACAATATAAAATGGAATCATATTTATCGGTCAACAAGCGCCAAATATGATGAAATTAAAAAAAATTGACCGTCAACAAGCCATTTATATCGGACAAAAAGCGATAAATATCGTACAATTCAAAATATAATCATATTTATCGGTCAAAAAGCATCAAATATGATGAATTTTAAAAAATTTGACCGTTAGCATGCTAAATTTACCAGGCAAAAAGCGATAAATATGATACAATTCAAAATGGAATCATATTTATCGGTAAAAAATCTTCAAATACGATGAATTTTAAAAAAAATGACTGTTAGCAAGCCATATTTGTCGGGCAAAAAGCGATAAATATGGTACAGTCCAAAATACAATCATATTTATCGGTCAAAAAGTGTCAAATATGATAAAATTTAAAAAATTTGACCGTTCGCAAGCCATATTTATCGGTCAAAAAGCGCCAAATATCACAAAATTTAAAAAATTTGACTATTAGCAAGCCATATTTTTCAGACAAAAAGTGATAAATATGGTACAATTCAAAAATTTTGACCGTTGGAAGCCCCTAAATTTGTCAAAAAAGTGACAAATATGTGATTTTTTGTACAACATTTTTTGAGTTATATTTGGCGCTTTTTTGTGACAAATATGATTTACACTATATTTGGCGTTCTGACCGACCGCCAAATATTGTCAAAATCATTATATTTGGCGGTGCCATTGGTGGCGTTTTTATGACCGCCAAATATGGCATTTTTTCTTGTAGTGAACATCCTTATTGCCTCTCCTAGAGATTCCCTTCGCATGATCATTCTATTCCCTCAAAAATCAATCCACTCAGCTTGGTAAAAATGCTCCACCAAAAGTGCAAATGAGATGTTTTAAAATTCCTATCTAGCTCATTTTCCTCCACAAGTCTTCCAAAATTGCCTTTCCACATGAAATATAATATTGTAGAATTTTGTCTTCATTTAATCGGATTTACAATCCTAAAATTCCTTTAGGTACAGCTCAAACAAACTTAGATAAAATTCTTCAATTAAACACAAAAAGGGAAACATAAAACTCAAGATAAATGATGAAAATAATGTATAAAAATTAGACTTATCAAATACCCCCAAACTTGAGTTTTGCTAGTCCTCAAGCAAAAAGTGGGAGTGAAACAACAAAGCAGAAAACACACAAAAACAAAGACATAACTTGAACTTAAAAATTGGCTTCAAAGATTGCATTAAAATATAACTCAAGGAAAATTTCAAAACCAAGAATTGATCAAAATTTAAGTTCATAAAATAGTTTCACTTCACCTCAATTCCTTAAGTGTGTGTGTAAGCTATTCACACCTCATCATTTATAGCTCGGATCAGTTTATGCTTAAAAGTGAACCAAATTTGATTGTTAAGAGTTTAGCATAAATGGACTCTGTAAGCCTGCTTTTCAAGCCACTCTCCACTAATGTAGACAAATACAACGATAAGGATCAAATATGACTTTATTCAGCTTGTAACATTTGGCTAGGGTGAAGGTATGATAAAGGATGAATATTTAGCTCAAAGCTCCCAAAAACACACAAATCAGTCAGATTGCGCAAGGCCCAGTTCCAAAACATGATTCACTACAGCACACTTAGTAATTTCCCCCCAAACTTATTTATAAACATCTATTATCCATATAACATAAAATACAAGAAACTATACCCTCGAATAATTTTTTTTAGAATATATACGTGTTTTTGTTTTTTTTGGAATAATAACTCATTGACATTTCTCATTGCATCTCCTAACCTCCCTCTTTCTTCCTGAAACTACCGCATGGCTCACAATGCAATTTTGAATGATCTACGTGCTCATGGGTAAGGGATAATCTATTTAGAAAATTTATTTATAGGCTAGGGAAAATTTTAGTGAGCTGAATCAAAGAAAAAGGCTTAAATAAGCACAAAAGGGGTAACTATGGGTCAATTTCATATCAGGGTTGGCTAAAAGGCTCAAACGAATCAAAAATGGCCTACATCATATCCCTAACATTGCACAGTCTAGGATTTGGCCTCAATTGACAATCAGGCAGGTTCTAGAGTCCACTAAAACCTGATGAACACTTAAATGGCATAAACCTTTTCTAAGTCGACAAAAATTTAACTCAATGATTATGGCGATGTGCTTAATGTTTTCAAGGAATATAAGAAAAGCAAAACCAATAACAGTTTGAGCAAGCAGATCTGTGCATGATTTATCTTTTTCTAAGAGCTATTATCAATTCAATCATTTTCTTATCGTAGGCCCACAAAACTCAAAAGAAAACAACACTCAAATAAAGGAACCAAACGAAACACTTGTTTGTTACAAAACAAGTTAGTCTTAATACAAGCTAGTTAGAAAGGGTTTAAAAAAGGTTAAACTATATCCCTAACTCCACCACTTCGGACATAACAGAACCGAAATGCGCTTCAGGGATGTTTAAACTCTTCACCTGACCACTGATAAACACATGAAAATACACTCTTAAGCATAAATAATTAAATTAAGCAAATTGGTGAATATTGCAAAACTTTTATGATATTTTAGCATGATTTATTTTGCTTATACCTCTTCGACATTTGTTTCATTTCTTTTGCATTATTTTTGGTCTTTATCTTGAAACCAAGTGATGTCCCTAAATTATGATTAATGAAAATCTTTTTGTAGGTTTAATAAAATGGACATAACTCTCAATCTATAAACCAAAATGAAGAAATGTGGACTCAAGCTTGTGAGGAAGCATTTCAGACACCAATTGCCAAACTCACCACTACTCTTATTATGCAGTCACCTGATTGGAACCTTCCATTTGAGATTATTTGTGACGCCAGTAACTATGCTGCAGGAGCAGTCCTTGGTCAAAGAAGGGAGGGCAAACCCTTTGTTGTTCACTTTACTAGTAGGACGTTGAATGATGCTCAAATGAATTTTTCTACTACTAAAAACGAATTATTTAGCCACCTGATTAGAACCTTCCATTTGAGCTGATGCTTTTGCCTTGGACGAATTTCATTCTTATTTAATTGGTTCACCCATTACTGTGTTTACTGGCCATGTAGCTCTTAAGTACCTTTTTTCTAAGAATGATGCTAAGGCCCATCTAATTAGGTGAATTCTTCTTTTGCAGGAATTTGATCTAACCATTAAGGACAAAAAAGGTGTCGAAAACATTGTAGCAGATCATTTATCTCATCTTGGGTTCCATGATTCCACTAATGTCCAAACCATTCAAGATGATTTCCTTGATTAACATCTTTTCACTATAAGACAAATACCTTGTAGCATATCATTTACTTTTTTTTTTTGTTTTACTAACCTCTTTTGTCGAAAGCCTCCTTAAGGATTTGACATCTCAACTTATACTATAATAATCGTGGTATATTTTAGGTGTAAACAACCATTCTATCAAGTTAGCTTACTAGAATGCTAGTAAAGAGTAGCAAAAAGAAAGGAAAAAAATTCATGAACAAAATAAAAACATAAATAATGAGGTTCAAACCCGGCTTACTAATTAAAATCAGAGTGTCAAATCCGGTTCGCGCCTCTGATCACTTCCTTCGAACCAATTTATTTGGGCCGCAACTGGATCGAGTTCAAAAGTGAATGCTTGCAATTGGTTGATTAGATACTCGCCAGTTGAAGCAATAACTAGGATTTTACATGTCGATTGCGGAATAAAGTTCTGTTCCACAGCTTGATGTTACGACCTGCCCAATTTGCCTGTTGGAGTGGCCCAAATACGCATAAGGCTTGTCCTAGCTTCTAGAAAGCTTGCAAGCCCAAGCCCATCTTCTAGAATTCTCTAGCAAACCAATTTTCTAGAATTCTTTCTTATACATATCTACTCTTGTACATATCTAGATATTTTAGTAGATGATTCTAGATAATGAATTAGGACCCTTAGATGCATTAGATCTTAGCCATTCATTTGAAAGGTGGTTCACTATAAAATCCCCTCCAAAGCTCATTTTTAAATCATCAAAGTAAATCCAAGCATTCAAGCAAAGTTGTAAGCAAGCATTCTAGTGTAATACAAAGCTTTCTTATTCGGCAACACTTGTCTTTAATCTTCCATCTCTTCTCTTCTTACCTACAAATCTCTTTAGCTCAATGGTCTGATCTTCTCCTTGAGCGAGAAGACAAACTACAAGGCTTACTTAACAACTTTTGGGTTTAAGTTGTCTAAGTGCTGCACGAGCGTGCTGCATAAATCTCTAAGCTCGTGACAGTTGATATCAGAGCACGGTTTGAGCACAGGAGCATGGCATCCGACATTGAAGTGACTCATGGAAAAGCAAGTTTGTGGACGAGAGGAGCAACCTCAGCCACGCCAACAGGGAAAACGTGGTAAGTCCAAAGCCCCACCTGTGGAAGCCTTGGAACCTTGTGTTGCTATTAAGGGCCTCTCCGATCATCTTGAAGGCCTAGTGACAGATTTTTGAGAGATCACCCAAGCCATAAAGTCAAATATCCTTGAGTTTAGGAAAACCTACGAAAGGGAGCTACACAACCTTACACGAGAGCTCCTGGGCTTACGAACCTTTGTGGAGCATGAGTTATGAGCAATCCGTGTGGAAGTGGAGGAAACTCACATGGGGTGTGAGAAGCATCAATGTGATTGTGCTACCCGTCTTACACAAATGGGCTAAGCACTATGCAAGTGCCTACTCCCACCATATACAATGGCACTTACAACGCCACGAAAGTTGAAAACTTCCTATTCGGCTTGAAGTAGTACTTTGAAGTCAAACGTGTCTATGATAACGCTTTGAGGATCGGCATTGCACCCATATTCCTACGAGATGCAGCTCAATTGTGGTGGCGTCGAAAGCATGGCGACGTGGGCAGAGGCATCTTCTCCCCTTGCACATGGGAGAACTTCAAGAGAGAACTTCGAAAGCACTTCTCTTCTATTAATGCTGAAAATGAGGCAAGGGGTCGCCTCCGTCAATTGAAGTAGAGCAGGAGTTCACCACCATCATCCTAGAGATCGAGGACATGTCCGAAAAGGACTCCCTCTTCTACTTCCTCGATAAGCTAAAGGATTAGGCGAGGGTCGAGCTTAAAAGGTACGGTGTGCAAAATCTTGATGATGCCATAATCATAACCGAATCCCTCATAGACTACACCTCCCAATCCAAGGAGAGGAAGGCCAACCATGGAAAAGGTGGGGGAGAGCGGAATACCAAGAAGGACCATGCTCAAAAGGAAGATGGTGCATGCAAACATTCGGGGGAGACAAGCACGACACACCTAACAAATGTAAGTCCAAATTGTTGACCCAGGCATGGCAACCCAAGAGGGGGGGGTGAATTGGGTTTTTATTTATCAAAACGGATTTAGAAAACTTTTCTTGAAAGATCAAAATTATATAACTCTTTCTTTGAGAATGAAGGTGAAGAAGATGAAATTAGAATTTATCAAAGATGCAATCAAAAGAATAATAATGATAACAATCACAAGTGCAAGTAAATGTAAAGAGGAAGGGATAGAGAGAGTGCAAACTCAATTTACGTGGTTCGGCAAACCTTGCCTACGTCCACGGGCTCCTAGCTCCACGAGCTAAGCTTTCCACTAAGTTGTAGAATCTTTACAACTTGCTTGATGAACAACCTCACCAAGACTTTTTCTTCCAACTCTTGATAACACCACACCAAGAGTTCTTCTTGATGAACAACCTCACCAAGGCAACTTCCTTCAACCCTTGATAACACCACACCAAGAGTTCTTCTTGATGAACAACCTCACCAAGGCAACTTCCTTCAACCCTTGATAACACCACACTAATAGTTCTTCTTGATGAACAACCTCACCAAGGCTACTTCCTTCAACTCTTGATAACACACAACAAGAGTTCTCTCAAGGATAACTATTATCCTTTACAATAATATGTCACTCTCACCACAATACAAGAACAAAGATAATTTTTACAACAAAAGTATAACTCTCTTCAAAGAGTAGATAAATAATATAAAAGTTCTCTAGACTTGATATTTCTCTTGCTTTTTGCTTGATAAAATGCTTCTCTTACCTACTTGAATGCATGGGAGAATGGCTCCTTTTATAGGCAAATGAGATGAACTTAATCAAGTGAAGACACCAACTCCAAATTTTCTGCCCACCATAAAAAACCGTAATTTTGTCTGCCATTTTTGTCAATGTTCCATTTGAAATTTGAAAATCTGCAAAACATAAAACATTTGCAATTTGAATAAGCTTTCCAACGCATTAAGAATCAAGTCATTTGGATATCTGTAGCTCAAGATATGGCCAAAACACCATTTGGTGCTCATGTGACTTGATTTTTCTTTCTTATGTCAGTCCACCAAATTGAATGATAATTCTGTCAGCCTTCCGTTTGAAATTTGAATTTATTCAAAACATGAAAGATCTGCATATTTGAAAAACATTAAGAATCAAAGCATTTGGATATTTCTATCTTAAGATATGGCCAAAAAACCATTTGGTGCTCATGTGAGTTGATTTTTCTTCTTTGTGTCAGTCCACCGAATTGCATGTCAATTATGTCGGCCTTTTGTTTGAAATTTGAATTTTTTCAAAACATATGAAATGTTTGTCATTAAGTCATCTTTCCAATTCCATAAGAATCAAGTCATTTTGATTTTTCTAGCTCAAGATATGTCTAATGGAGTATTCGGTGCTCATGTCAGCTGCTTCCATTTGTCTTTCAATTTGCATGATGATTTGGACAACTTGCACTTGAAATTTGAATTTCATTAAAACATATGAAATGTTATAAATTGAGTAAGCTTTCCAAAGGCTCAAGAATCACGTCATTTGGATATTTGTAGAGATATATATGACCAATTGATTGAACATTGCTCATGTGTCACATTCCTTGAGTCAATCCTTGTTCTTAAACTTTGGTGCCTTTAACATGTAGTCTTCTCCTTAGCTTCAACACTTCATTTTAATAAGCCTCTTCTTGATTTTAAAATTATTTCAATGATCTTACTCTTGCACATAAATAAACATGTTAGTAAATCTCAATTAATCAATGTGTATTGTTATCATCAAAATTATCATGTAGCCTTAGGGCTAACAATCTCCCCCTTTTTGATGATGACAAACCATTGATTGCTTTAAAATATAATCTAAAATCAAGAATGAAAATAAAATCAACAATAAGCAAAAAGAATGGCACTTGTTATGAATATAAGCAATCCAACTATTTTCCCCTTTTGTTTGATCATCAAAAAGATGTACAAATTAACTACTCCCCCTAAATATATTCTCCCCCTTAACATATGCTACCATTCAAAGATTATCATATAAAGCAAATTAAGACATATCCAACATGCCTAATTCTCTTCTAATTATGTAAATCTATCTTGACTAAGGGGTTTAGTGAATATATCGGCTAATTGTTTTTCGGTGGGAACAAATTCTAAAGAAATATTACCTTTTTGCACATGATCTCTAATAAAATGATGTCTAATCTCTATATGCTTAGTCCTAGAGTGTTGTATGGATTTTTTGAAATGTTGATGGCACTTGTATTGTCACATTTGATGGGAATATGATCAAATACCACACCATAATCTTTTAAAATTTGTTTCATCCAAAGAGATTGTGCACAACAACTTCCTACTGCAATATACTCGGCTTCCGCGGTTGATAAGGCAACAGAATTTTGTTTTCTACTAAACCATGAGACTAATGCATGTCCTAGAAAATGGTAAGAGCCACTAGTGCTCTTTCTATCAAGAAGACTTTCAGCAAAGTCCGCATCGGAATAACTAATTAGATCAAAATTATCACACTTAGGATACCAAAGACCTAGATTTATGGTTCCAAGAAGATATCTAAATATCCTTTTGACAGCCTTAAGGTGAGATTCTTTTGGACAAGATTGAAATCTAGCACACATACACACACTAAACAAATATCAGGTCTACTAGCAGTTAAATACAAAAGAGAGCCAATCATACCTCGATATTTTGTTACCTCAACATCTTTTCCTTTCTCATCTTTGTCAAGCTTGGTTAATGTACCCATAGGTGTGTTATATGTCCTTGAATTATCCTTGCCAAACTTCTTGAGAAGATCTCTTGTGTATTTAGCTTGATTAATGAAGATCACATCTATTGATTGCTTGATTTGAAGTCCAAGGAAGAAATTTAATTCTCCCATTAAGCTCATTTCAAATTCTTGTTGCATGCACTTGAAAAATTCCTCACACATAGAGACATTGGTAGCACCAAATATAATATCATCAACATAGATTTGAACAATTAATAAATCATCATTTTTTGTTTTAACAAAAAGAGTAGTATCAATTTTTTTCATTTCAAAACCATTATCAATGAGAAATTTGCTCAATCTATCATACCATGCTCTTGTTGCTTGTTTCAAGCCATAAAGTGCCTTTTTGAGTTTGAAAACATGGTTTGGAAAATCATGATTTTGAAAACCAAGAGGTTGCTCTACATATACTTCCTCCATAATGTAACCATTTAAAAATGCACTTTTGACATCCATTTGATATAATGTAAAATTTTTATAACATGCAAATGCACACAACATTCTAATTTATTCTAATCTAGCAACCGGTTCAAAGGTTTCCTCATAATCAA
>SNVD02011153.1:0-55735 GCA_013180625.2 Boswellia sacra
GACAAGATAATATCAATAAATATGTAAGATGGTAGGTGGTATTACCGACCATTTAAATATAAAATAAAAAGCAAGAGGAGGTAAAACCATCCATGGAAATAGGTGGTATAACCAACCATAGTAAATTAAAGACAATTTCATAAGGTGGTAGAACCTACCATAGTAAATAAAATAAAAAGTTCATAAACAATAGAATAATTAAAATACAAGAGGAATTAACACAATAACAATGAAGGCTAGGGTTAGGGGATCCGCCCTTGATAATTCAAATAAGGATAATTAACCCATTTTAGTTATATGAATTATATTTGTTTCATTACCAATATTTATACCACTTCTTGTAAATGGGTTCAAGCATCCAATGTGCCAATCACCATATGTCTACAAAAAATCAAGGTTCCTAACTAGATTCGTGTCGGTAAGGAAGAACCATACATCATCTAGAAAGGATCCAAGCATTTGATGTGCCAAGGATTGTCGACAATGGATCAAGACCTCCATTTTACGAGTGGTGTCAAGATTGATTAAGAAATTAAATATAAATCATATTGAATAAACATTATAAGATTAAGATTATTAAGCACATATTAAGGGTTAGAGAATCCTTATTATCATATCAAGGGTTTCACCCTTTCACCTTAGCAAAAGAGAAATTAGAAGAACATTATAATAGAAAGAAAATAAAATGCAAGAAAAAGGAAATTCATTAATAACATAAACACAAAAAAAACACAATACAAGATCCTAGCCAAAGCCAAAATGTTCCAGCCAAGGCCAAGATGCCCTAATGGGTCACAAGGCACCTCTATTTATAGATACATCCAGGGACAAACGTGTCAAATTACAAGGGCATAATTGTCAAATATTAGTTGTAAATATCTTTGACAATTGGGATCATTAGGCACTGAGTTTGACCATCAATTTGGACATCGAAATGTTGTGAATTTTAATCACATGTCTTCATGAAAGTTGTAGATATTTCTCTCATCTTTGTAGAACATATTGATTTGCACAATTTGGATACGTATTTTGAGAGATACGGTCCAAATACTGAGGCCTGGTTAGACTGGGCCGAGACTGTAGATGGGTTCACTTCAAGCCAAATTTTGGTCCAATAAGAGCCCGAATTTGATGATTCTTGTGAAATGCAATCTTGTAGAAAATTAAATCAGCTTTCTAAAACATTAAGAATTGCACCATTCTGATCTATAAATAGAGAGTTATGCCCATTTTACCGAACCTGTAACAAAACCAAAATTAAGAGAAATTAATTCAAAAGATGCAAATGCTACAAATATGCTTAAGTTGAGGAATTTAATGACACTATTAATGCAATATGATGAACTAAACTCTTATTAAACATGCATATTTGGCAAAAGTTAGGGCATGAAAGAAAAGAAGAAAAAGCTCGCTGAGTTGAAAAACTGGAAAGGACGGCTCAGGCAAAAGTTAGGGCAAGCTCGCTAAGTTGAAAACCTGAAGAGGGCGGCTTAGGCAAAAATTAGAGCATAAAAAAAAAGAGAAATGAAATGAAAATGAAAATGACTGAACCCACTTAGTCAAAAACCTGAAAAGGCAGCTTAGATAAAATTTAAGGTTAGAAGAAGAACGTGAAGAAGCAGAAGACTGCCACTAAATCTCTGACTTGGATCAACCTCGACTCAATCTAGTATGATCAATGTCTTAGATAGAATCAAGAGAACTGTGGAGAAACTAGGTCCTATCTGAGGAATGATGGCCACAAGATTTGGATCTTCAAGACCGTTTGGTGAAACCAATAGAAACTATGTAAGAAGGTAAAACTGTAGAAGGAAGAGCCAATAGGATAAGGTATTATCCATCATTTCAAGCCAAGGTATGACGGAAGATAATGTCACTCTGCCACCTCTAGTATGAATGCCCGTGGTAGAAGTTGGGAATCCAAAGGAGTTAACAAGATCATATATTTTTAGAACTGGATAAATAACAATCGAGTATAGCAAAGAAATTCTCGTATGAAGGGGAAAGCTCTTACCCATTAAAGCGGAAGACATGAGGATCCCAACAGGTTGTGCATTCTTTAAGAAAAGGAATGTTGAGCTTTACATGTTGAATAAATTTCGGATTATAGAATGCATTGGATTTGAGTCATTTGAGTCATTTCCAATCATTGTCCCTTAGAAGCTTCAAGAGAGACCAGAAGGCCCATGAGAATGACCTCAAACATATAAAAAATGAGAGGAGAGGCATTGAAAGGCATGAGGAGAAGTAGAGAGGAAAACCGGAAGGTTGATGATGATAGTCCTCACTTATCATCACCAACATTCAATTAAAGAAGTAGCCACCTAGGCCGAAGATGCTCAATCTCTCACTTTAGACACTCGATTTACTGACGACCCGTCTAGTCCAAGCAAGAAGCATATAGCTAGAAAAGATAATTAAGATGGACCATGCATACATGAAACATTAAATATTTTCTTGCAGAAAGCACAATTTAGAATGGTATATAATCCAGAAGTAACCGAGTAGAATCACAATACAGTATGAAATAATAGGGGTAATCGAAAAAGAAATAGGCTCAACAACTCAAGGAGATGTAGCAGTAGCAACACAATGTGCAAGTCAATCTCGAGAAGATATAATAGAAGTAGCGTCATGTTAAACTTATTCTCGTTGAGACCCAATGGAAGAAGCACGATGTGCAACTTAGTGAGCAGAAACAACACGATAGGTAATTCAGTCTTGATGAGAACCAATAAAAGAAGCATGATATGCAAGTTGCCTGAGTAAGGCAATTCAGTCTTAACGAGAACCAATGGAAGTAGCATGATGCGAAAGTCGCCCGGATAAGGCAATTCAATTTCGATGAGAATGATTTGAAGTAACATGATTTGCAAGTCACCTGGATTAGGCTCCTCAATTCAACATGATGTGCAAACCGTATGAATGAGGTAGCTCAGCCTCGATGGGACTCTTATCAAGTAGCACGATATGCAAAGGCAGTTTCATCTCGATGAGATTCCTTTTAAACAACATGATGTAAAAAAGCAATTACCATAAAAAAAGCATCCCATTTGAAGAAGGATGCTGACCTTGAAGAAAGAATCTACCTTGAAAAAGGCATTCACATTGAAAAAGGAATCCACTTCGAATAAGGCATCTTCCTCGAAGAAGTTATCCACCTTGAAAAAAGAATCTCCCTCGAAGAAGGCATCTTCCTTGAATAAGGCATCCACCTTGAAGAAGGAATCTCTCTCAAAGAAGGCATCTGTCATGAAGAAGGCATCCACCTTGAAAAGGCATCTCTTTTGTTTCACCATGAAGAAGGAATTTGAAGTCTACCCTATATAAGGAATTTGAAGAAGAAATTTGAAGTTCACCTTGAAGGATTTGAAAAAAGAAGAAGATTCATAGTTAGATATTTTAAAGGGTAAAGGGTAAAAGGTCAAAGAGAGAAAAAAGAGAGAGAAAAGAGAGAGAGAGAGAAAAAAAGAGAAAAGAAAAAGGGGAAAGAAGAAAGAAGAGAGTGAAAAAGAAAGAGAAAGAAAAGATAAAAGAGAAAGAGAAGAACAGAGAGAAAAGAAGGAAAAAAGAAGAAAAAAGAGGAAAAAGAGAGATAGAAAGAAAAAGGAAGAAAACTTTATGTCGACCTTAAAACATCGAAGGAATCTTTGCAACATTCCGGTAGTAAGCACCTGGCCACGGCAATAGCTTAGCAATTCACAAGGAAAGAAGAGTAACATTAGTTGATACAATCTTCGACTGGAATCACATAGAAGAATTCCTCCAGATACTAGAAAACCATTTGCTGAAGAGCACACCGAATAAGGTACAAATTTTTCAAATTGATTTTATAGCATTGAGAAATGTTTAAATCTTTGTAGGAATTTGCAAAGACAAGGGAAAGATCCCCAGTGAGTCTAATGATGAACAATATGACTATGAGAATGAAGACCTCAAGAGATTTCTGCAGTGGACTAGAAGAAATCGAGAATAGAAGTAGGAATACTTGAAAGAAGGGCATAAAACCCAATGAGGACAAGCACTGGAAGAAACGTGAAGAATAGATAGAAGAAGTAAATGAAACCCAACGAATGCAAAATCTGAAGAGATCAAAGAAGAATGAAAAATACTTAGCCGAAGACATGAAGAATTAGAAGGTCTAAAAACCGTAAAATAGTGCATGATAGAAGTTTTTCCAGTGGGCATGCATTGAAGGAAACCCTAAGAAGTAGGTGCACTTAAGAGTCTTATAGAGCCCTTAGAATAGGCACAAGCCCTAAGAAAAGGCGCACTGAAAAGTGTCAAAAACCCTAAGAAGTAAGTGCACTTAAGAGTGTTTAAGCCCTTAGAACTACAGAGTGTTGAAAACCATAGGAAGTAGGTGCGCTCAAGAGTGTTCTAAGCCCTTATAATAGGCGCACTGAAGAGTGTTACAAAGCCCTAAGAAGTGGTACACTTAAGAGTATTTTAAACCCTATAAAGTTAGTGCACTAAAGAGTGTTTTATCATAGCACAATAAGGATGCTTTCTGGCCTTTGAATGGGTACATTCGCCCTTACATAGGCACATTCACCCTTGAGTGGGCACATCTGCCCTAGATGGGTACGTTTGCCATTAGATGGGCACATCCGCCCTTAGATGGGTACGTTCACCCTTAGATAGGCACCCCAAGCCTTAGATGGGCACATTAGTCCTTGAATTGACACACCTTTTTTAAGAGCAAAAGGAGAGAAAAAAGAAGACGATGTGAAAGTGTAATAGAAGGAGGATGAAGGCAAAGATGTCGAAGAGGAAGAAAGAAAGATGAAGTAAGAATACTTTGCCAACTTTTGTGCCTCACAACCATTCCAAAGTAAGGGGTAAGCTGTAGACACTAAATTTTTGAGGCTCGATGATGGAATTAAGATGAATGTCAAGAAGACAATGACCAAAATACCCTTGAGAGTCAAGAAGAGAAGGTTGAGAAGGAGTTGGTGAAGAGCCTTAAAAATCGACATATGACTTTGAAAAATCAGAAAAACTAATCTAGGAGGAATCTGGTGATGAGTCATATGCCGTTGCGAGGTCACGAATGTCTAGTTTTCATAGAAATTTATGGATTGTGAATCGGAGTTGAATCCAAGAAGTTATATGCGATCGAAGGAGCAATGGTCTAAAGGGACTGCACCAAAGGATAGCAAAAAAGGAAGGGGCCAAAGAGATATTGATCGGTCGGCCATCAAACAGCCGCCTGGTTATCCAGGATAGTTACTCCACCATCTGACAGCTACTCAGCTATTGGTTGATGGCCAGCTAGCTATCAGATAGCTGCCTAACCATTTAGAGATGTTTGCCCAACCCTTTATGGCTTATTTTCGAAAATTTTCATTATAGACCTTCCTTTTCTATTTTGTTTCTTCCTTTTTCTTGATCACCCCTCCCTATATAAACCCCCCCAACCCCCAACCCCCCCGCATTTTGCAAGATACATTGTATATCGAATATAATCATCTTTTCTCCTTTTCTCCTTCTTGAAGAAACGCTCGAGAATTCGAGAAGTCTTTTACAGTATAAAGATTTTTAGCGTTTTATTACTCTAAACCCGGAAAGGGTACGTCTTAAGAGCAAAATTCTCTCATCCTTCCCATTTTCTCTTTTATTTTTCTTGCTTTGAAGAAGCATGTTTAGGATTTAATTTTATGCTTAAGAGCATGCTAGGGTTATTATGAATTGTCTAACCCTATTTATTTTGTAAGATAGATAAGCATGTTGAGGTAAGTCCGCAATCCCTCCTTCATTAGAATCATGCTTATGAGTTTACTTTCTTCATGAATGCTTAGAAACATGCCTAGGAGTGCATGTTTAGAATCATGCTTAAGAGCACATGATTAGAATCATGCTAGGATAATTTATTCGCTTTGATGAATACTAGGAATTAGCATAGAATAGGTTAGAATTACCTTTTTGCCCTTGAATTGCTTATTTGACAATGATTGCTTGATTAGGCTATAATATGCCACGAATGACATATTATGATAGAAATGTCATGATAATTGATGTAAATTATGCCAGAATAAGTAATAGGTAGAATTGCCATGATATTAGATTATGGCTTTATTTGATTTCTAATTTGTCTATTTATGTATGAATGTTTGTATATTAAGAAGTGTAATTGTGTGATGCCATGAAGTGATGGTGGACTCAAATTGATGGTGAGGGACATTACTTAGAATGAATATTCAAACATATGAATGTATGGAATATTTCATTATTTTATTGTTGAAGAACAAATGTTGTAATCCTCTCCCCTTTCCCCATGTATGATGGAAATGTAATCTATTCTCCTCCAACTTTCTTTGTATGAATATACAACTTTTTCGATTAAATAATCACCTCGCATTTCTAAAGAAGATAAAAATGGGACGTGTGCATAAAACTAACCACTTAAGCGGACTAAGTAACAACATGAGTAAATTTTATTTGGTATTTCCCAAATAGAGGTCGGATTTGTTCGGGCAGGTTGAATGACTTGTACTTAACATTCTGAACCCATCTTTGAAGGGATGAGGATAGTTTAGATCCTGAAGCAAGGGATCGCATTACCCCCATTCATTCCCAATTGAATAATTGTGTGGCAACTCTTTTCTCCATACGTGCCCATGGCTTGTTTGTGTTCCCTTAAGTCTTGAAAGAGGCTTTGACACAGTGTCATGATCTCAAACGCTCTAGCAAGATGAAAGCCCTATTCACAATAATGTAGGAGAAAACTAGAGGCAAATCAGATGAAAAACAAAGAAATGGAGCGTGAATGAAGTTTGAGAAGACGAAAAGTCTTTTTATAGACCCTCCACTACCATACGGCTGTCAGCTAATCGCTGGCTGATGGTTCTCCCACATTTAGTCCACTATCCCTTCAATGAGGGGTGCAATGGTAAAAGGCCAAGGAAAGAAAAGAAAAGAAAGAAAGAAAGAAAGAAAGAAGGAAGAGAGAAAAAAGAGAGAAAGAGAAAAGAAGAGAGAGAAAAAGAAAGGGAAAGAGGAAAAAAAGAGAGAGAAAAAAGGAATAAGAGAGAGAAAGAACAGAAAAGAAAAGAGCAAAAAGAAAAAGCCAAGAGAAGAAAAACTCTACATCAACCTTAAAAGTAAAAGAATTTTTTAACACAACCAATTACAAGCATCCGGTCGTGGCAATAGTTTAGCAACTCACAAAGAAATAGTAACATCAGTTGATGGAGTCTTTGACTGCTCCACATGGAAGAATTCCTTCATAGACTAGAGAGTAGTTTCCTGAAGAACACGTCAAATGAGATAAACTTGGAGTTGATTTGAAATTATCAAAAGATGTTTGATATTTTGCATGAATTTGCAAGAGCGTTTGAGAAATCTCCAATGAGTTTAAGAATGCAAAGTCTAAAGCATAAAAAATAAAAAATTATTTTTTAATGAAATGAAAAGTCTAAAGCATAATGAATCAAGAATTTTCCTTAGTAGGCTAGAAGAAATCAAGAATATAAGCAAGAACTTTTACAAGAAAGGCATGAAAACCAACGAATGCAAAGTCTGAAGAGATCAAAGAGGAATGAAGAAAACTCAGCCGAAGGCACAAAGAGTGAAAAGAGACCATCGGGCAGTGTATAATAGACATTTTTCTGATGGGCATGCATTAGAAGAAACCCTAGGAAGTAGGTGAACTTAAGAGTGTTTTAAGCCCTTAGAATCGGCACAAGCCTTAAAAGAAGCACATTAATGAGTGTTTAAAAACAATAAGAAGTAGATGTACTTAAGAGTATTTTAAGCCCTTAAAAGAGGCAGAAGCCCTAAGAAGAGGCGCATTGAAGAGTGTTTAAAAATCCCAGGAAATAGGTGTACTCAAGAGTATTTAAACCCCCTAGAATAGGCGCACGGAAGAGTGTTTTCAGATCCTAAGTAGTAGGTGCACTTAGGAGTGTCTCATCTTAGCATCATAAGGATGCACATGTCTACACTAGAAAAGTGCATATTACGCATCATAAAGATGCATTCCATGCATTAGAAGAATGCATTTGTTCATACTAGAAGAGTGCATTTCATGCCTTAGAAGGATGCACACTAGCCCTTGAGTGGGCACACCTTTTTTGCAAGAATTGAAGGGGGAAGCAGATAATGAGAAGTTTGACATAATGTAGATGAAGGCAAAAAAGCCAAGATGAGAAGAGAGAAGAGAGAAGAGAAAGTAAGAGTATTTTGTTATTTTTTTATGTCCACAAACTCCAAAGTAGGGGGGAAGCTGTAGACACTTGATTTTTTAGGCTCAATGATTTAACAAAGATAAATGTCGAGCAAAAGAAATGACCAAAATGACCTTCTAAGCAAAAACAAGAGTCAAGAAGAAACCGACCAAACGCTTTAAAAATAACACATGATTTTGAAAAATCATAGAAATTAATCTAGAAAGAATCTAATGATGAGTCTTATGTTATTGCAAAGCTACGGATGTCTAGGTTTCATATGAATTCAACTATTGCAATTGGAGTTAAGCTCAAAGAGTTATGTATGATTGAATAGTCAAAGGTCAAAAGGGACTGCACAAAAAAAAAAACACAAAGCTAAGGGGTTGGTAGGCCACCATCGGTCGGCTGTGCTGAAACAGTCAGTCGGCTATCCTACCATCGGCTAGCGGTTCTCCCATAGCTGGCTGGCTATTCCTCTTTCATTTTTGGCAAATTTCACTACCTGCCTACCTTTTTTATTCGCTTCCTTTTTTTTTTCCAACTTCAACCCTCAACTATATAAACAACACCTCTCCTCACTTTCACCCCCATTCAGAAATCTTCTATTCTCCCTCTTGAAGACAAACTTGAGAATTCGAGGAGTTTTTTCCAGTCTAGTATTTTTTTTGGGCATTTTATTGCTCTGAACTTGGAAAGGGTACATCTTGATAGCAGTTCTCTCTTTCCCTTCCTCTTTCCTTCTTTATTTTTATTTCTTTAGAATAAGTATGTTTAGGTTTGTTTATGCTTAGAATTAGCATTTTTGGATTTATTTTGATCATTAAGACCATGATGAGGGTTTTATGAATTATTTAACCCTTTCTTTGTTTTGCAAGATGGAAATGCTTGTTAAGCTAAGCCATCTATCCTTCCTTTATTAGAATCATGTTTAAGAGTTTATTTTCTTTATGAATACTTAGAAATATGCTTAAGAGCACATGTATTGGAATCATGCCTAGAAAGACTTATAATTGCTATGAAGTATGCTAGGAAATAACATAAAATAGGCAAGAACTGCCATGATTTGCTTTGATTGCTTGAGTTAAGCTAGAATAGCCATAATTTGTTGTTTGATTGAATTAGGCTAAAGTATGCCATGATTGTGATGATAACCATGATTAGGCTAGAAATGCCATGTCTAGGCAAGAATTACCTGCCATATTTAGAATTACCATTATCAATTGAATTATGCTAGAATAGCAATAGGTAGCATTACCATGATAGAATTATCAAATTAGGTAAAAGTGCCATGATTTTAGTTTATGGCTTTGTGTATGATTTTAATTGATTTCTTTTAATTAATTATTAGAATTTAATGAATGTAAAATGCCATGAAGTGACAGTGGACTCACATTGATGTTGAGGAACCATTGTTTAAAATGTATGAATATATGAATGATGCCATGAAAAAGGCTTGATAGACACTGAATAGAGTCATATATGGTGGTGAGAAATTCATTATCTATCGAGTCTCGAATTGAATGTTTATATTGAATTTATGATATGCATGGGTATGCAATGAATACTATGATCTTCAAGCTATTGGGAACTGACTTGAGCTTCTCAACAAGCTTCCACCCCCAAATCGACGGGCAAACTGAGCGTATCAACGCCTTACTTGAGTTGTACTTGAGGCATTACGTGAGCGCTCACCAATATGATATGAACGTGATATATGAAGTCTTTACAAGTACATTTACTCTTATTGTTGAATAACAATTAATGTAATCCACCTCCCATTCCCCCATGTTTGAAAGAAAATGTAACTCTATTCTTTTTACCTTTTTCTTTGTATGAATATACAACTGTATTGATCAAAAATCACCTTACATGTTTTAAGAAGATGAAATTCGAAATGTGTGCATAAAATGAACAATTTAAGTGGATTGCATAACAAAATTTAGCTATTTTTATTTGGTATTTCCTAGTAGAGGCCAGATTTATGTCCGGACAGGCCGAAGGCTTGTACTTAACTTCCTGAACACATCTTTGAAGAGATGAGGATAGTTTCGGTCCTAAAGTGAGGGATTAGATTGCCATCATTCATTTTCTCAATAGAAAATTGGTGGCCACTTCATTCTCTGAATGTACCCATGACTTTTTTTGTGTTCCTTTAAGCCTCAAAAGAGGCTTTGACATAGTGTCAAGGTCAAAAGTGCTTTGGCGAGATGAAAGCCCCATTCATAGTTATGCATCGATAATGCCTTGTAACAAGCAAATCCAGAAAAAATATGCTTTTTTTAAAAGATATAAGGCATAATAGTCATCATACTGAGACATTTGATGAAAATAATATTGAATTTCTTTGTATCACCTTAGATGTCTTAGGATAGAAGTTGATATTAGAGAAGCTTGAAGGTCTTTCATCATCTCAAAAGCATAGAGAAGCAATCACTAGAGCACTGGCCGGAATACCAATATCCCTCATCTCTAGCATTGAGGAGATGATCATTGCAATAACCTTAGAAAGAGGAAAAGAAGGGCTTGATCAATTTCTCTAACACTAACTACGCCCAAAATTCAAGGGAAAAAGAATTCATATGTAATGGCAGATGATAGATTGACAATCAATTTGGTACCACTTAGGCTCCTGAGTAGGCTGGGATAGAAAAGGAGGAGTTAGAGCCATCTCAAACAGTCATCAAGGCCTATGATGATTCGAAGAGGAGTGATATGGGAACTTTCAAGCTTTTGGTTAAAACTCATCCAATTGAGGTAATGGCTGAGTTTACAGTTTTGGACATTCCAGTAACTTTTGCCGCATTGTTAGGACGTGCATGGTTCCACCATTTGGGAGGCGTGCCATCTACCTTACACTAAGCCATCTACTTCAACTTTAAGGGTGAAGAGATAGCTACTAAAGTGGAATCTTCACCAATAGTGGCATCCATGACTGTGAAGGGAAGATACCCTATATGGGTTGATATTGTTGACCCAGGTATGGCAACCCAAGAGGGGGGGTGAATTGGGTTTTTATTTATCAATACGGAATTAGAAAACTTTTCTTGAAAGATCAAAATTATTTAACTCTTTCTTTGAGAATAAAGGTGAAGAAGATGAAAATAGAATGCAATCAATAGAATAGCAATAAAGAACAATCACAAGTGTAAGTAAATGTAAAGAGCATAGGGATAGAGAGAGTGCAAACTCAATTTACGTGGTTCGGCAAACCTTGCCTACGTCCACGGGCTCCTAGCTCCACGAGCTAAGCTTTCCACTAAGTTGTAGAAATCTTTACAACTTGCTTGATGAACAACCTCACCAAGACTTTTTCTTTCAACTCTTGATAACACCACACCAAGAGTTCTTCTTGATGAACAACCTCACCAAGGCAACTTCCTTCAACCTTTGATAACACCACACCAAGAGTTCTTCTTGATGAACAACCTCACCAAGGCAACTTTCCTCAACTCTTGATAACACCACACCAAGAGTTCTTCTTGATGAACAACCTCACCAAGGCAACTTTCTTCAACCCTTGATAACACCACACCAAGAATTCTTCTTGATGAACAACCTCACCAAGGAAAGAGTTCTCTCAAGGATAACTTTTATCCTTTACAAGAAGATCTCACTCTCACCATAATACAAGAACAAAGAAAATTTTTACAACAAAAGTACAACTCTCTTCAAAGAGTAGATAAAGAATGTAAAAGCTCTCTAGACTTGATATTTCCTTTGTTTTTTTTTTGCTTGATAGATTCTTCTCTTCTTCTTGCTCTTTTTTTGCTGAATGCATGGGAGAAGGGCTCCTTTTATAGGCAAATGGGATGAACTTAATCAAATGAAGACATCAACTACAAATTTTCTACCCACCATAAAAACCGTAATTTTGTCTGCCATTTTTATCAATGTTGCATTTGAAATTTGAAAATCTAAAAAACATAAAAGATCTGTACATTTCAATAGTCTTTCCAACGCATTAAGAATCAAGTCATTTTGATATCTGTAGCTCAAGATATGGCCAAAACACCATTTGGTGCTCATGTGACTTGATTTTTCTTCCTTGTGTCAGTCCACCGAATTGAATGATAATTCTGTCAGCATTCCGCTTGAAATTTGAATTTATTCAAAACATAAAAGATCTGCATATTTGAATAAGCTTTCCAAAACATTAAGAATAAAGGAATTTGGATATCTCTATCTCAAGATATGGCCAAAACACCATTCAGTGCTCATGTGAGTTGATTTTTCTCCCTTGTGTCAGTCCACCAAATTGCATGTTAATTATGTCAGTCTTCCATTTGAAATTTGAATTTATTCAAAACATATGAAATGTGCCGCATTAAGTCAGCTTTCCAATTCCATAAGAATTAAGTGATTTGGATATTTGTAACTCAAGATATATCCAAAAGAGTATTCGGTGCTCATGTCAGCTGCTTCTGTTTGTCTTTCAACTTGCATGATGATTTGGACAACCTTACACTTGAAATTTGAATTTCTTTAAAACATATGAAATGTTATAAATTGAGTAAGCTTTCCAAAGGCTTAAGAATCACATTATTTGGACATTTTTAGAGAAATATATGACCAATTGATTGAACATTGCTCATGTGTCACATTCCTTGAATCAAACCTTGTTCTTAAACTTTGGTGCCTTTAACATGTAGTCTTCTCCTTAGCTTCAACACTTCATTTTAATAAGCCTCTTCTTGATTTTAAAATTATTTCAATGATCTTACTCTTGCACATAAATAAACATGTTAGTAAATCTCAATTAATCAATGTGTATTGTTATCATCAAAATTATCATGTAGCCTTAGGGCTAACAATCTCCCCCTTTTTGATGATGACAAACCATTGATTGCTTTAAAATATAATCTAAAATCAAGAATGAAAATAAAATCAACAATAAGCAAAAAGAGAGCAATTGTTATGAATATAAGCAAACCATCCAAACCATCCATTTCTCCCCCTTTTGTTATCATCAAAAAGATGTAGTCAAATTAATTACTCCCCTAAATATATTCTCCCCCTTAACATATGCTACCATTTAAAGATTATCATATAAAAGAAAAATTAAGACATATCCAACATAACTACTTCTCTTCTTATTATGCAAAATATATCTTGACTAAGGGGTTTAGTCATATTTAGGTCTAGAGACTAATTCCCAAACTTGATTTCTCTCAAATTGGTTCAATTCTTCTTGCATAGCCAAAATCCAACTTTCCTCATTTTTGGCTTCTTTAAAAGATTTTGGTTCAAATTGAGAGACAAATGCAAAATGATTACAAAAGTTCTTAAAAGAAGATCTAGTTTTCATACCTTGTGATGGTTCACCAATAATGAGATCTTTAGGGTGAGCTTTTGCATACCTCCATTCATTTGGTAATTCTTGGGAAGAATCATTTACTTCCTCAAGCTTTTCTTGTTGAAGTTGTAATTCATCTTGGCTCTTTTCATCAAGCCTTGATTCCTTGATTTGCCTTTCTACCTCAACAATATCATCATCTAAATTCTTTGAAGAAATAACATTAGTTTCATCAAATTCAACATGCATAGATTCTTCAATAGTAAGAGTCTTTTTGTTAAAAACTCTATATGCTTTACTATGGTTGGAGTAGCCAACAAAAATTCCAACATCGGCTTTTGCATCAAATTTTCCAAGGTTATCCTTGGTGTTTAAAATAAAACATTTACATCCAAAAACTTTAAAAAATCCAATGTTGGGTTTTCTTCCTTTCCAAAGTTCATAAGGAGTTTTCTTTATTAAAGCTCTAATATGGACTCTATTGATTATAAAGCATGCGGTATTAACGACTTCGGCCCAAAAATATTTTGGCAAATTATTTTCAAGTAACATGGTCCTAGCCATTTCTTGGATAGTCCTATTTTTCCTCTCAACAACACCATTTTGTTGTGGAGTTCTAGGTGAGGAAAAATTATGTTCAAAACCATTTTCATCACAAAGATTTTCAAATGCAACATTGTCTACTTCACCACCATGATCACTCCTAATGGACACAATAGAATACCCTTTTTGATTTTGGACTCTTTTTGCAAATTTTGAAAAAGCTTGTATGGCCTCATTTTTAGTTTTCAAGAATAATACCCAAGTGAATCTTGAATAATCATCCACAATAACAAAAACATAATACTTTCCACCAAGGCTTTGAGTTCTTGATGGTCCAAATAAATCCAAATGAAGTAATTGTAGAGGTTTATTTGTTGAAATAAATTTCTTTTGTTTAAAAGAAGTTCTCACTTGTTTTCCAAATTGACAAGCATCACAAATCTTATCCTTTTCAAATTTTATTTTTGGAAGACCATCAACTAAATCATTTTTAGAAATTTTTGAAATTGTGTCCATGCTAGCATGACCTAACCTTCTATGCCATAACCAAGCATCATGATTAACAATGAAACAATTTTCTACATGATCATTAACATCAATATCAATTGTATAAATATTACCACATCTATTACCAACAAATAATGTCTTATTGTTACAACATCCTTAATCACACATCTATTAGGCTCAAAAGTAACAAAATATCCCTTATCACACAATTGACTAATGCTAATCAAATCATGTTTTAAACCATAAACAAGCAAAACATCTTTAATAATAGGTGAAGAAGGGTTACCAATATCACCATGTCCGATTACCCTTCCTTTGGCATTATCACCGAAGGTCACATATCCTCCTTTCTTCATGATTAATCTTGAGAACTTGGAGGCATCTCCGGTCATATGCCTTGAGCATCCACTATCTAAGTACCACTTGTGTTTGCCACTCCTTTGTCTCTACAATCAACATTCAAGGAGTAACTTTTTGGTACCCAAAAGTTCTTGGGTCCTTGGGGGTTAGTTTTGGTACTTTTTGGAACCCATATTTGTTTCAAATTAGGATTTCTCTTAATATAACAAGAATGCACTTTGTGTCCTTTTCTTCCACAATAAGTACATGAATGATTAGGATTATTCCTAGAAGATGCATGAACAAAATAGTTTTTAAAATACTTTTGATTTTTATGACTTTTATATCCTAACCCTCTTTTATCAAAAACACACCTTTGGTTTTGTAACATAGAATTCAAATTTTTTGTGCTTTTTGTAAAACTATCAACAATATTTCTTAAGTCATTATTTTCCTTTTTCAAAATAACATTTTCTTTCTCCAATTTATCAAAATCCTTTTGTTTTAAAATCTCATTTTCAGTTTTTAATAAATGTATTTGACTTTCCAAACTTTCAAAATCTTTTTGCTTTAAAATTTCATTTTCATTTTCTAAAGCTTCATTTATTTCCACCAACTCTTCTAATTGAGATAACATGACTTTTGACTTCTTTTTGAAAGCATTGATTTTTGAATTTTGTTTATCAACTTGCACATGTAAATTTTGGAATGCTTCAAGTAATTCATCATATGAAAGCTTAGGATCATGGTTTAGAATACTTATCTCATTTTCTCTTAAAGCCATGAAGCACATGTTTGCCACATCGCAATCTTCTTCTTCATTCTCCTTCAAGATGATTTCATGAGTAATGAGAGAACCCATAAGTTCTTCTAATGGTAGTTTGGTGAGGTCCTTTGCTTCTTGAATTGCCGTCACCTTTGGCTCCCAAGATTTTGGTAGACACCTAAGAATCTTTCTCACCATTTCAACATTAGAATAAGATTTACCAAGAGATTTCAAACTATTAATAATATCCTTAAATCTAGTAAACATTTCAGAAATTGATTCATCCGATTTCATCTTAAAAAGCTCATAACTATGAACTAGCATACTAATTTTCGATTCTTTAACTTGACTAGTTCCTTCATGAGTAACTTCAAGTGTGTGCCATATTTCTTGTGCCGTAGAACAAGTAGATATTCTATTAAACTCATTTCTATCTAGAGCACAATATAACACATTCATAGCTTTAGCATTCAAACTCAATTTCTTTTTATCATCTTCACTAAACTCTTTAGGTTCTTTAAGCATGCATTCCCCATTTTCAATTTTGGTAGGAACAAAAGGTCCTTCCAAAACAATAGACCACAAATCATAATCAAAAGATTTCAAGAAAATACTCATTCTAGTTTTCCAATAAGAGTAATCACTTCCATTAAAAAATGGAGGTCTAGAGATAGAAAGTCCCTCAACATATGAAGTTGAATTAAAAGTTGCCATAGCTCAAAAATCGATTAAGATTTAAAAAATTGAGCAACCTTGCTCTGATACCACTTGTTGACCCAGGTATGGCAACCCAAGAGGGGGGGGGGGGTGAATTGGGTTTTTATTTATCAAAACGGATTTAGAAAACTTTTCTTGAAAATCAAAATTATTTAACTCTTTCTTTAAGAATAAAGGTGAAGAAGATGAAAATAGAATGCAATCAAGAGAATAGAATAAAGAACAATCACAAGTGCAAGTAAATGTAAAGAGATAGGGATAGAGAGAGTGCAAACTTAATTTACGTGGTTCGGCAAACCTTGCCTACGTCCACGGGCTCCTAGCTCCACGAGCTAAGCTTTCCACTAAGTTGTAGAAATCTTTACAACTTGCTTGATGAACAACCTCACCAAGACTTTTTCTTCAACTCTTGATAACACCACACCAAGAGTTCTTCTTGATGAACAACCTCACCAAGGCAACTTCCTTCAACTCTTGATAACACCACACCAAGAGTTCTTCTTGATGAACAACCTCACCAAGGCAACTTCCTTCAACTCTTGATAACACCACACCAAGAGTTCTTCTTGATGAACAACCTCACCAAGGCAACTTTCTTCAACTCTTGATAACACCACACCAAGAGTTCTTCTTGATGAACAACCTCACCAAGGAAAGAGTTCTCTCAAGGATAACTTTTATCCTTTACAAGAAGATCTCACTCTCACCACAATACAAGAACGAAGAAAATTTTTACAACAAAAGTACAACTCTCTTCAAAGAGTAGATAAAGAATGTAAAAGCTCTCTAGACTTGATATTTCCTTTGTTTTTTTTTGCTTGATAGATTCTTCTCTTCTTCTTGCTCTTTTTTTGCTGAATGCATGGGACAAGGGCTCCTTTTATAGGCAAATGGGATGAACTTAATCAAATGAAGACACCAACTACAAATTTTCTACCCACCATAAAAACCGTAATTTTGTCTGCCATTTTTGTCAATATTCCGTTTGAAATTTGAAAATATGCAAAACATAAAAGATCTGTACATTTGAATAATATTTCCAACGCATTAAGAATCAAGTCATTTTGATATCTGTAGCTCAAGATATGGCCAAAACACCATTCGGTGCTCATGTGACTTGATTTTTCTTCCTTGTGTCAGTCCACCGAATTGAATGATAATTCTGTCAGCATTCTGCTTGAAATTTGAATTTATTCAAAACATAAAAGATCTGCATATTTGAATGAGATTTCCGAAACATTAAGAAAAAATGAATTTGGATATCTCTATCTCAAGATATGGCCAAAACACCATTCGGTGCTCATGTGAGTTGATTTTTCTTCCTTGTGTCAGTCCACCAAATTGCATGTCAATTATGTCAGCCTTCCATTTGAAATTTGAATTTATTCAAAACATATGAAATGTGCCTCATTAAGTCATCTTTCCAATTTCATAAGAATTAAGTGATTTGGATATTTGTAGCTCAAGATATGTCCAAAAGAGTATTCGGTGCTTATGTCAGCTGCTTCTATTTGTCTTTCAACTTGCATGATGATTTGGACGACCTTACACTTGAAATTTGAATTTCTTTAAAACATATAAAATGTTATAAATTAAGTAAGCTTTCCAAAAGGCTCAAGAATCACGTCATTTGGACATTTGTAGAGAAATATATGACCAATTGATTGAACATTGCTCATGTGTCACATTCCTTGAATCAAACCTTGTTCTTAAACTTTGGTGCCTTTAACATATAGTCTTCTCCTTAGCTTCAACACTTCATTTTAATAAGCCTTTTCTTGTTTTTACAATTATTTCAATGATATTACTCTTGCACATAAATAAACATGTTAGTAAATCTCAATGAATCAATGTGTATTGTTATCATCAAAATTATCATGTAGGCTTAGGGCTAACAGGTATCAATTTCCAATGATTGATCAAATCAATCCTATGGTTGTCAAGATTATAAAGAAGTAAGGGCACATGCTTGGGACTGGTGTTGGCATGAGCTTTGTGGGACTACCTAATTTTGCTAAAATTAAAGGGTAGACTAATAAGAGAGGCTTGAGATACCATTTTGATAAGGATGCACAATCGATTGGGGGTTAAAGGACCATCAAGTTTGTGAAGGCAAAGGAACTTATCTATGTTAAGGAAGTTAAACTATGGAGCTATAATGGGATTGTCAAGCCAGGGTTAAAAATATTTAAGGATGTGATGAACCTAAGGTGTAAGCATTGAAATCATGCTTATGGTTTTGAGGCGCAATAATGATAGCCAAAGACATTAATCAAAAGTCCTTTCTATACTTATAAGGACAACGAGAATCAACACCATGTAGAAAGCTGAGTAGGCTCAGGACTAGTGCAATGCCAATGGGAAGTAGTTGAGACCCTTGCAATTATATTTGCCTCACGCATATACAGATCAACCTTGGTGGTAAGGTTGCCGTTGGGGTTGGAAGCGAGGGTAGGAGGCCCCCTCTCAGGTGCTCAAGGTGCAAATGGTAAACGTTGGTACGTAAACCTAAGAAATAGGGTCAGTGCCTATAGGTTATGGCTGGCACCTCTAGCAAGAGGTGTATACCTGTAGCAACATTGTGTGTATCTAGGAAAAGCCATATGCCTCTAGCAAGAGGTGGTGCATAAGCACCATTAGAGGCCTGCGCGTTTAGCTACAGGATTATACCTATAACACTATAGGCGTATGCCTTTAGCTATAGTCCCACATCAAGAAAAGACCTCATTTCCTAGCCAACTTGGTCTTATATAAGGGCACACCTGGTCCTATATAAGGGCGCTTGGCTTACGGTTCAAATCAAGCAATTTTTTGGGGTAGAAAATACCTAAAAATCAATATTTTGGAGAGATTTTGAATATTTCTGGTGTTTTCTAGGTGTTCCTAGTGTCCCTTGAATAGCTCTGGGACATCAATGTTGACCCAGGTATGGCAACCCAAGAGGGGGGGTGAATTGGGTTTTTATTTATAAAAACGGATTTAGAAAACTTTTCCTGAAAGATCAAAATTATTTAAATCTTTCTTTGAGAATAAAGGTGAAGAAGATGAAAATAGAATGCAATCAAGAGAATGACAATAAAGAACAATCACAAGTGCAAGTAAATATAAAGAGATAGGGATAGAGAGAGTGCAAACTCAATTTACGTGGTTCGGCAAACCTTGCCTACGTCCACGGGCTCCTAGCTCCACGAGCTAGGCTTTCCACTAAGTTGTAGAATTCTTTACAACTTGCTTGATGAACAACCTCACCAAGAATTTTTCTTCCAACTCTTGATAACACCACACCAAGAGTTTTTCTTGATGAACAACCTCACCAAGGCAACTTCCTTCAACTCTTGTTAACACCACACCAAGAGTTCTTCTTGATGAACAACCTCACCAAGGCAACTTCCTTCAACCCTTGATAACACCACACCAAGAGTTCTTCTTGATGAACAACCTCACCAAGGCAACTTTCCTTCAACCCTTGATAACACCACACCAAGAGTTCTTCTTGATGAACAACCTCACCAAGGCAACTTCCTTCAACCCTTGATAACACCACACCAAGAGTTCTTCTTGATGAACAACCTCACCAAGGCAACTTTCTTCAACTTTTGATAATATCACACCAAGAGTTTACTCAAGGATAACTTTTATCCTTTACAAGAAGATCTCACTCTCACCACAATACAAGAACAAGGATAATTTTTACAACAAAAGTACTACTCTCTTCAAAGAGTAGGTAAAGAATATAAAAGCTCTCTAGACTTGATATTTCTCTTGTTTTTTGCTTGATAGATGCTTCTCTTGCTCTTCCAGAATGCATGGGAGAAGGGCTCCTTTTATAGGCAAATAGGATGAACTTAATCAAGTGAAGACACCAACTCCAAATTTTCTGCCCACCATAACAACCGTAATCTTGTCTACCATTTTTGTCAATGTTCTGTTTGAAATTTGAAAATATGAAAAACATAAAAGATCTGGAAAATTGAATAATATTTCCAACGCATCAAGAACCAAGTCCTTTAGATATCTGTAGCTTAAGATATGGCCAAAACACCATTCGGTGCTCATGTGACTTGATTTTTCTTTCTCGTGTCAGTCCACCAAATTGAATGATAATTCTGTCAGCATTCCGTTTGAAATTTGAATTTCTTCAAAACACAAAAGATCTGTATATTTGAATAAGAGTTCCAAAACATTAAGAATCAAAGCATTTGGATATCTCTATCTTAAGATATGGCCAAAACACCATTCGGTGCCCATGTGAGTTGATTTTTCTTCTCTGTGTCAGTCCACCAAATTGCATGTCAATTATGTCAGCCTTCCATTTGAAATTTGAATTTATTCAAAACATACGAAATGTGATTCACTAAGTCCTATTTCCAATGCCACAAGAATCAAGTCATTTTGATTTTTCTATCTCAAGATATGTCCAAAAGAGTATTTGGTGCTCATGTCAGCTGCTTCCATTTGTCTTTCAACTTGCATGATGATTTGGACAACCTTACACTTGAAATTTGAATTTCTTTAAAACATATGAAATGTTATAAATTGAGTAAGCTTTCCAAAGGCTCAAGAATCATGTGATTTGGGCATTTGTAAAGAAATATATGACCAATTGATTAAACATTGCTCATGTGTCACATTCCTTGAATCAAACCTTGTACTTAAACTTTGGTGCCTTTAAAATGTAGTCTTCTCCTTAGCTTCAACACTTCATTTTAATAAGCCTCTTCTTGATTTTACAATTATTTCAATGATCTTACTCTTGCACATAAATAAACATGTTAGTAAATCTCAATCAATCAACGTGTATTGTAATCATCAAAATTATCATGTAGCCTTAAGGCTAACAATCTCCCCCTTTTTGATGATGACAAACCATTGATTGCTTTAAAATATAATCTAAAATCAAGAATGAAAATAAAATAAAGAATAAACAAAAAAATGGCACTTGTTATGAATATAAGCAATCCAACTATTTCTCCCCCTTTTGTTATCACAAAAAAGATGTAATCAAATTAACTAATCCCCCTAAATATATTCTCCCCCTTAACATATGCTACCATTCAAAGATTATCATATAAAAACAAAATTTAGACATATCCAACATGCCTAATTCTTTTCTAATTATGCAAAATCTATCTTGACTAAGGGGTTTAGTAAATATATCGGCTAATTGTTTATCGGTGGGAATAAATTCTAAAGAAATATTACATTTTTGCACATGATCTCTAATAAAATGATGTCTAATCTCTATATGCTTAGTCCTAGAGTGTTGTATGGGATTTTTTGAAATGTTGATGGCACTTGTATTGTCACATTTGATGGGAATGTGATCAAATACCACACCATAATCTTTTAAAATTTGTTTCATCCAAAGAGCTTGTGCACAACAGCTTCCTACTGCAATATACTCGGCTTCCGCGGTTGATAATGCAACAGAATTTTGTTTTCTACTAAACCATGATACTAATGCATGTCCTAGAAAATGGCAAGAGCCACTAGTGCTCTTTCTATCAAGAAGACTTCCAGCAAAGTCCGCATCGGAATAACTAATTAGATCAAACTTATCACACTTAGGATACCAAAGACCTAGATTTAGGTTCCAAGAAGATATCTAAATATCCTTTTGACAGCTTTAAGGTGAGATTCCTTTGGACAAGATTGAAATCTAGTACACATACACACACTAAACATAATATCAGGTCTACTAGCAGTTAAATACAAAAGAGAGCCAATCATACCTCGATATTTTGTTACCTCAACATCTTTTCCTTTTTCATTTTTGTCAAGCTTGGTTAATGTACCAATAGGTGTGTTATATGTCCTTGAATTATCCATGCCAAACTTCTTGAGAAGATCTCTTGTGTATTTAGCTTGATGAATGAAGATCCCATCTATTGATTGCTTGATTTGAAGTCCAAGGAAGAAATTTAATTCTCCCATTAAGCTCATTTCAAATTCTTGTTGCATGCACTTGGAAAAATTCCTCACACATAGAGACATTAGTAGCACCAAATATAATATCATCAACATAGATTTGAACAATTAATAAATCATCATTTTTTGTTTTAACAAAAAGAGTAGTATCAACTTTTTTCATTTCGAAACCATTATCAATAAGAAATTTGCTCAATTTATCATACCATGCTCTTGGTGCTTGTTTCAAGCCATAAAGTGCCTTTTTAAGTTTGAAAACATGGTTTGGAAAATCATGATTTTGAAAACCAAGAGGTTGCTCTACATATACTTCCTCCATAATGTAACCAAAAAAAGCACTTTTCACATCCATTTGATATAATGTAAAATTTTTATAATATGCAAATGCACACAACATTCTAATTGATTCTAATCTAGCAGCCGGTGCAAAGGTTTTCTCATAATCAATACCTTCTTCTTGATTATATCCTTGAGTAACAAGTCTAGCTTTGTTTCTAATAATGGTGCCATTTTCATCTACTTTATTTCTAAAAATCCATTCAGTGCCTATAATAGAATGATTTTTGGGTCTAAGGACTAATTCCCAAACTTGATTTCTCTCAAATTGATTCAATTCTTCTTGCATTTAGCAAAATCCAAACTATTCGTCATTTTCGGCTTCTTTAAAAGATTTTGGTTCAAAATGAGAGACAAAAGCAAAATGATTACGAAAGTTCTTAAAAGAAGATCTAGTTTTCATACCTTGTGATGGTTCACCAATAATGAGATCTTTAGGGTGAGCTTTTGCATACCTCCATCCCTTTGATAATTCTTGGGAAGAATCAATTGCTTTCTCAAGCTTTTCTTGTTGAAGTTTTAATTCATCTTGGCTCTTTTCATCAAGCCTTGATCCTTGATTTGCCTTTCTACCTCAACAATATCATCATCTAAATTCTTTGAAGAAATAACATTAGTTTCATTAAATTCAACATGCATAGATTCTTCAATAGTAAGAGTCTTTTTGTTAAAAACTCTATATGCTTTACTATGTTTGGAGTAGCCAACAAAAATTTCAACATCGGCTTTTGCATCAAATTTTCCAAGGTTATCCTTGGTGTTTAAAATAAAACATTTACATCCAAAAACTTTTAAAAATCCAATGTTGGGTTTTCTTCCTTTCCAAAGTTCATAAGGAGTTTTCTTTATTAAAGCTCTAATATGGACTCTATGATTATAAAGCATGCGGTTATTACGCTTCGGGCCCAAAAAATTTGGCAAATTATTTTAAAGTAACATGGTCCTAACATTTCTTGGATAGTCCTATTTGTTCCTCCTCAACAACACCATTTGTGGGAGTCTAGGTGAGGAAAAAATTAGATTAGTTCAAAAACCATTATCACAAAAGATTTTCAAATGCAAAACAGTGTCTACTTCACCACCCATGATCACTCCTAATGGACACAAAGAATACCCTTTTGATTTGGGACTCTTTTTGCAAATTTTGAAAAAGCTTGTATGGCCTCATTTTTAGTATTCAAGAATAATACCCACGTGAATCTTGAATAATCATCCACAATAACAAAAACATAATACTTTCCACCAAGGCTTTGAGTTCTTGATGGTCCAAATAAATCCAAATGAAGTAATTGTAGATGTTTATTTGTTGAAATAAATTTCTTTTGTTTAAAAGAAGTTCTCACTTGTTTTCCAAATGACAAGCATCACAAATCTTATCATTTTCAAATTTTATTTTTGGAAGACCATCAACTAAATCATTTTTAGAAATTTTTGAAATTGTGTCCATGCTAGCATGACCTAACCTTCTATGCCATAACCACGCATCATCATTAACAATGAAACAATTTTCTACATGATCATTAACATCAATATCAATTGTATAAATATTACCACATCTATTACCAACAACTTAATGTCTAGATTACTAACCTCCTTAATTAGACATTATTAGGCTCAAAAACAAAAAGTAACAAAATAAATCCCTTATCACACAATTGACTAATGCTAATCAAATATGTTTTAGACCATGACAAGCAAAACATCTTTAATAATAGGTGAAGAAGGTACCAATATCACCATGTCTGATTACCCTTCCTTTGGCATTATCACGAAGGTTCCCATCTTCCTTCTTCATGATTAATCTTGAGAACTTGGAGGCCTCTCCGGTCATATGCCTTGAGCATCCACTATAAGTACCACTTGCGTTGCCACTCCTTTGTCTGACAATCAACATTCAAGGAGGTAAATTTTGGTACCCAAAAGTTCTTGGGTCTTGGGGGTAGTTATGGTACTTTTTGGAAACCATATTTGTTTCAACTTAGGATTTCTCTTAATATAGCAAGAATGCACTTTGTGTCCTTTTCTTTCACAATAAGTACATGAATGATTAGGATTATTCCTAGAAGATGCATGGGCAAAATAATTTTTTAAAATACTTTTGATTTTTATGAGTTTTATATCCTAAACCTCTTTTATCAAAAACACACCTTTCGTTTTGTAACATAGAATTCAAAATTTTTGTGCTTTTTGTAAAACTATCAACAATATTTCTTAAGTCATTATTTTCCCTTTTCAAAATAGCATTTTGTTTCTCCAATTTATCAAAATCCTTTTGTTTTAAAATGTCATTTTCAGTTTTTAATAAATGTAATTGACTTTCCAAACTTTCAAAATCTTTTTGCTTTAAAATTTCATTTTCATTTTCTAAAGCTTCATTTATTCCACCAACTATTGTAATGAGATAACATGATTTTGACCTTATTTTTGAAAGCATTGATTTTGAATTTTGCTTATCAACTTGCACATGTAAATTTTTGAATGCTTCAAGTAATTCATCATATGAAAGTTTAGGATCATAGTTTAGAATACTTACCTCATCTTCACTTAAAGCCATGAAGCACATGTTTGCCACTTTACAATCTTCTTCTTCATTCTCCTTCAGGTTGATTTCATGAGTCATGAGAGACCCATAAGTTTTCTAATGGTAGTTTGGTGAGGTCCTTTGCTTCTTGAATTGCCGTCACCCCTTTGGCCTCCCAAGATTTTTGGTAGGGACACCTAAGAATCTTCGCACCATTTCAACATTAGAATAAGATTTACCAAAGAGATTTCAAACCAGTGAAAATATACGTAAATTAGTAAACATTTCAGAAATTGATTCATCCGGTTTCATCTTAAAAAACTCATAACTATGAACTAGCATACTAATTTTGGATTCTTTAACTTGACTAGTTCCTTCATGAGTTACTTCAAGTGTGTGCCAAAATTCTTGTGCCGTAGAACAAGTAGATATTCTATTAAACTCATTTTTATCTAGAGCACAATACAACACATTCATAGCTTTAGCATTCAAACTCAATTTCTTTTTATCATCTTCACTAAACTCTTTAGGGTCTTTAAGCATGCATTTCCCATTTTCAATTTTGGTAGGAACAAAAGGTCCTTCCAAACAATAGACCACAAATCATAATCAAAAGATTTCAAGAAAATACTCATTCTAGTTTTCCAATAAGAGTAATCACTTCCATTGAAAAATGGAGGTCTAGAGATAGAAAGTCCCTCAACATATGAAGTTGAATTAAAAGTTGTCATAGCTCAAAAAATCGATTAAGATTTAAAAAATTGAGCAACCTTGCTCTGATACCAGTTGTTGACCCAGGTATGGAAACCCAAGAGGGGGGGAGTGAATGGTTTTTATTTTAAACGGATTATTTAGAAAAATTTCCTGAAGATCCAAAAATTATTTAAATCTTTCTTTAAGAACAAAGGTAAGAAGATGAAAATAGAATGCAATCAATAGAATAGCAATAAAGAACAATCACAAGTGCAAGTAAATGTAAAGAGCATAGGGATAGAGAGAGTGCAAACTCAATTACGTGGTTCGGCAAACCTTGCCTACGTCCACGGGCTCCTAGCTCCACGAGCTAAGCTTTCCACTAAGTTGTAGAAATCTTTACAACTTGCTTGATGAACAACCTCACCAAGACTTTGTCTTTCAACTCTTGATAACACCACACCAAGCGTTCTTCTTGATGAACAACCTCACCAAGGCAACTTCCTTCAACTCTTGATAACACCACACCAAGAGTTCTTCTTGATGAACAACCTCACCAAGGCAACTTCCTTCAACCCTTGATAAACACCACACCAAGAGTTCTTCTTGATGAACAACCTCACTAAGGCAACTTTCCTCAACTCTTGATAACACCACACCAAGAGTTCTTCTTGATGAACAACCTCACCAAGGAAACTTCCTTCAACCCTTGATAACACCACACCAAGAGTTCTTCTTGATGAACAACCTCACCAAGGCAACTTTCTTCAACTCTTGATAATATCACACCAAGAGTTTACTCAAGGATAACTTTTATCCTTTACAAGAAGATCTCAGTCTCACCACAATACAAGAACAAGGATAATTTTTACAACAAAAGTACAACTCTCTTCAAAGAGTAGATAAAGAATATAAAAGCTCTCTAGACTTGATATTTCTCTTGTTTTTTGCTTGATAGATGCTTCTCTTGCTCTTCCTGAATGCATGGGAGAAGGGCTCCTTTTATAGGCAAATAGGATGAACTTAATCAAGTGAAGACACCAACTCCAAATTTTCTGCCCACCATAAAAACTGTAATCTTGTCTTCCATTTTTGTCAATGTTCCGTTTGAAATTTGAAAATATGAAAACATAAAAGATCTGTAAAATTGAATAATATTTCCAACGCATCAAGAACCAAGTCATTTAGATATCTGTAGCTTAAGATATGGCCAAAACACCATTCAGTACTCATGTGACTTGATTTTTCTTTCTTGTGTCAGTCCACCAAATTGAATGATAATTCTGTCAGCCTTCCGTTTGAAATTTGAATTTCTTCAAAACATAAAAGATCTGTATATTTGAATAATATTTCCAAAACATTAAAAATCAAAGTATTTAGATATCTCTATCTTAAGATATGGCCAAAACACCTTTCGGTGCTCATGTGAGTTGATTTTTCTTCTCTGTGTCAGTCCACCGAATTGCATGTCAATTATGTTGGCCTTTCATTTGAAATTTGAATTTCTTCAAAACATATGAAATGTGATTCATTAATTCTGTTTCCAATACCGCAAGAATCAAGTCATTTTGATTTTTCTATCTCAAGATATGTCCAAAAGAGTATTTGGTGCTCATGTCAGCTGCTTCCATTTGTCTTTCAACTTTCATGATGATTTGGACAACCTTACACTTGAAATTTGAATTTATTTAAGACATATGAAATGTTATAAATTGAGTAAGCTTTTCAAAGGCTCAAGAATCACATTATTTGGACATTTGTAGAGAAATATATGACCAATTGATTGAATATTGTTCATGTGTCACATTCCTTGAATCAAACCTTGTTCTTAAACTTTGGTGCCTTTAACATGTAGTCTTCTCCTTAGCTTTAACACTTCATTTTAATAAGCCTCTTCTTGATTTTATAATTATTTCAATGATCTTACTCTTGCACATAAATAAACATGTTAGTAAATCTCAATCAATCAATGTGTATTGTTATTATCAAAATTATCATGTAGCCTTAAGGCTAACAATAAGCACTAGTCAAGATTTTGCTTCTGATTAAATTCGGAATTTGGTAAGTTTTATAAGGTTCTCCTCTTTAATTTAGTAGTTGCTATGCTTAGTTTTGGTATAACTAGGAAATAATTATGCCATGGTTAGTTTAGCTAATTAGTAGTTAATTCTCATGTTTAGTTTAGGAGTTATTAAGTTAAATTGCAGTTAATTGCCTTGCTTAGCTTAGGATTAGTAGTAGCTAATTAATAGTTAATTGCCATGTTTATTAGTTTAATTAGGCATGTTTAGTAGTTAATTAGTATGTAATTAGTGTTTAATTAGTCATTAATTATGCATGATTAGTAGATGATTAGTTGTTAATTAGTGGTTAATTATATTGTTTAGGAGATAGTTATGCATGCTTAATAAAGTTAATTAATGATTAATAATGCTATAATTAGTGTAGAAATCTTACATTTAGATTAATTTTTTTTAATCATGTTGATTATTACTAATGCCTTTGTTTAATGATGGAAGGCGAAACTTGAAATTTCTTCCGTTCATAAGTTTTTATTTTACTTTATCGCAATTATTATGTGAAATGTTTGTAATCCTCAATCCCTTCCCCTATCTTTGAAGGAAATATAGTCAATTCTCCTCCCCTTTTCTATGAGTGTGTATAAATTGTTATCACCTCGCATGTAATAAGAAAGATCAAAGCAGTTGTTTACATGATAAATATAGGATCAAGATAAGAGAGCATTAGTGACCTAGAACTTATAACTTAGAAGACTTTAGTGGAGGCCGGATTAACATCTCGACGGGTGTGATGGGTAGTTATGTCTAGAGAAGCAAGGGATCGACTGCATTCACTCAATTTTCTCGTGGTTAATTACCCAAGCGGCAACTCTACTATATCTCCGGGTCTTGTCTCAATGACTTGACATATATGGCCCTGCAAGCATCCAAAAGTAGCTTCAAAACAATGGTGCCAAGGTCACAAGCACTTAGAGTGAGATAGAAGCCCTGCTCATAGTGGTGACTCCACTGGGGGCCTACAGAAGTTGATTCTGATAGGGAATACTGAGTTCTTTTGTTCTTTGATATTTATGTAATCTTAATGCATCACTACACTTTTAGACCATAGACAACCGTTGTTTGTTTGATCCGTGGCTTTGGTGTAGGGATTCCTTGTGTTCCAATCGAGCCATAGAAACCCATATCACAGATGATCACCACCTTGAGCATGTACAATTAAGTTGGTATAAAAAGGCTTACCTTCTGCTCGAGGGTACCTCTCGCTCGAAGGGACCCTTGGCCATTGAATAGAAGATTAAAGCCTATGCTAGATAAACTTAGTTACTATCCCCAAGATTACCCAAAATCTTTTGTTGTTTGCATGAATCTTGTGAGACATATGAAAACCACAAACCTCTTGTAAAGGGGTGAAAGCCTTCTGTAACAAAGTATATAGATACCATGAATTTTTTATTATGCTTCTATATTGATTGGAATGGAAGATGCTCAGTTGATGTTGAACCATTGTCGTAGTAGTTAAGGTATTACTCTTAATTACGCAATATTTTCACCCATTTGGAAGAAGTTTGCATGCCTTGAGACCACGAGTAACCGCTATTGGATTGCTTTGAAATTAACCAATGTAGATTGTGTGATGTGCACATGTTTGGAAATTAGCACGTGCATATCATGGGATCACGGTTGTGATTTCTAAATAGTCATACAGTAGTTAAGTATGAGATCTTGGAAATCAAGTGGAGTCACAAGAAAGGATCAAGGCTTGAGAGAGTATGTAAACACTAGATTTTTGAGGCTCGAGAATGAAGTGAATATGAATGTTTAGCAAAGAAAATGACCAAAATGCCCTTAAGAGTCAAGAAGACAAGGGTGAAAAGAAGTTGGTGAAGAGTTTGGAAAACTGACACATGATTTTGAAAAATCATAACGATTAATCCAGGAGGAATCTGGTGATAAGTTATAAATGTTGAGAAGCTACGAATGTCTAGTTTTCACAAAAATTTATGGATCATAAATCGGAGTTGAATTCCAAAAGTTATGTGTGATCGAAGGAGCAAAGGTTCAAAGGGACTGCATCGAAGGATGATAAAAAAGCAAGGGGCTGAAAGAAAATTAGCCGGCCAGCCATCAAACAGCCATCTAGCTATCCAAGATAGCTGCTTGACTATTTGACAGTTGCCCAGCTATTGGCCAATGGTTGGGTGTCCATCAGATGGCCCCCTAGTCCTTGTTGGCTTCTCTTCGAAAATTTGCTTAGAAAATTTCCTTTTTTGTTTGCACCCCTCCCCTATACAAACCCTACTCCCTCCACTTTGTAATTCATACCGATTGTCAAATACAATCATCTCTTTCTCCTTTTTGAAGACACGCTCAAGAATTTAAGAAGTCTTTTCCAGTATAATTTTTTAGACATTCTATTGCTCTAAACCCAAAAAGGGTATGTCTTGAGAGCAAAATTCTCTCCTCCCTCCTATTCTTTTTTATTTATTTATTTTTTTGGCCTAGAAGAAACATGTTTAGGATTTTGTTTTATGCTTAGAGCATGTTTAGAGTTATTATGAATTGTTCTAACCCAATTCATTTTCCAAGATGGAAATGCTTATCAAGGTAAGTCATCTTTCTTTCCTTATTTAGAAACATGGTTAGGAATTTAATTTCTTCACGAATACTTAGAATCATGACTAAGAGAACATGTTTGGAATCATGCTTATGAGCACATGATTAGAATCATTCCAGAAAATTTATTTGCTTCAATTAATGCTAGGAATAGCATAGAATAGGTAAGAAATACTGTTTTGCCCTTGCATCTCTTGTTTGAGGGAGAATAGTTACGATTGATTTCAATTATTTTAATTAGGCTAGAAATGCTATTATCAGGCTAGAATATGCCATGAATGACATGTTAGGCTAGAAATGTCATGATAATTTATATGAATTATGCTAGAATAACAATAGGTAGAATACCATGGTAGAATTTATCAAATCTAGGCTAGAATGCCATGATATTAGATTAAGGCTTTGTTTGATTTATAATTTGTTCATTTGTGAATATATGAATATACAATGATTAAAAGTATAATTGAATGATTGTATAATGCCATAAAAGAGGCTTGATAAGCATTGAATAGACTCACATGTGATGATGAAGAATTCACTATTTATTTAGTCTCGAATTGCATGTCTTGATATGCATGAATATGCTTTCTATTATTGAATGTTTCATTCATTTGAATAAATGAATGTTATATTGGAAGTGTTAAAGTAGAATTTAATTTACTGCTGAATAACAACTATTATAATCCTCTTCCCATTCCCCATGTTTGAAAGGAATTGTAACTCCATTCTTCTCCCTCTTTCTTTGTATGAATATACAATTACTATTGGTTGAATAATCACCTCATATTCTTAAATAAGATAAAAATGGAATGTGTGCATATATTCAACCACTTAAGCAGACTAAGTAACAATACAAGCTATTCTAATTTGGTATTTCTCAAGTAGAGGCTGGATTTACATCCGGGCGGTTCGAAAGACTCGAACCTAACTTATCGAACCCATCTCTGAAGGGGTTAGGGTAGTTTAGGTCTGAAGTGAGGGAGCGGATTACCCCTATTCATTCCCAATTGAATAATTGGGTAGCAAACCTTTTCTTCTGACATACACATGGCTCGTTTTTTTCCTCTTAAGTCTTGAAATAGTGTCGTGTTGATATAATGAGTCCTTGTATCACTACACTTTTACGCACATTGAGCATAAATTACCTAAAACAAGTCGCGTGGCATTAGCATAAGAAGTCTTTGGCTCCATTCAACCCCTAGACGACTCATGTTGGTGTCACTACCTTTGAGCATGTACCATTGAATTGGTATAAAAGGAGACCAGCCCAAGGGGGCATCTCTCGCTCGAAGAAGCCCAAACCATTGGACCCTTGACACTCAAGCCATATAGATGACTTTAGAAATTTCCAATATAATGAATATCCAAAACCCATTTTGAAATGCATGTCTATGGATGTGAAATTCCCCATGATTAGAATAACATTAACTCAAACCTTGTGAAGCCATGAACAAATGCCACATGTCAGGTCACCCATAAGAAAAAAATCGGAACATGTGCTATGAGTTAGGGTTATCATGACGTTTTGAAAACCACATTATAATAATCATGAAGAGTCCAACATCACTATGAATGTTAGAATTAGGAGAGAGAATTTCGCATTCCTACATTCCATGATGATGTCTTAGAAAAATAGACTCAACCTCACGTGTGTTGGAGAATAAGGTTGGAAGGTTGAAAGCGTGTCTATGTCCTTGTATGAGCATGCATCATATCATGCATGCATGGCAGTAACACCTTTGTTTTGCATCCGTCATAACTTGGGTTAGACGAGGTGGTCATTTGACAAGAAAAAAAAAGAATCAATTGACAAGATGGCTTCACCAAATAAGAACAATGCTGAAATGGCTCAACTGAGGGCTGACATCACCGTGCTCCAACAACAAGTGCCCAACTTATTGAAGCTTTATGGAATAGGCCCAACCACATGAACCAATCTCTACTCGAGGGTAATTGTGATGGTAATGGTGAAACTAGCCAAGGAAGAAATAGGGAGAAGAGCCCGATCAACCATGAAAAACCTGAATCGATCAAGTAATTGGCCAAGGACATGGAAAAGGTCCAATTCCTTTTGAAGAAGGGACTGAAAGGGTTCAAAGACCTGGATGAAAACTTGCTTATGGGGGGCCAAGAGTTGTTTCCAAAGTTTTGTCTACCAGACTTGCCTAAGTTCAACGAAGAGAGGAATCCCAAAACACATTTGAGGTAGTATGCAGCAATCATGGCTACTAATTCTTTAACGAAGGAGCATATTTTGAAATACTTCATGTTATCCTTGGAAGATGATTTAGTAGCATGGTATCATGATCCCCCAAAAAGAGTTCGAGAATATTGGGAGGAACTTTCTCAACAGTTTATAGAACAGTACCGCCACAATACCCAATTGGGGATAACGTTGAGTGATTTGGAGACAACGAGCAAAAGCCCAGTGAGACTTTTTCAGAGTGTTTAGCTCGTTGGAGGGCGAAAGCTGCCGAGATGACCGCAAGGCCCGTGGAGAAGGACCTGGTCTGGATGGTGATCAATGGAGCCCATGCTTTCATCAGTGATAGACTAGTGGATTTTCCTATCAAAACATTTGAACATTTGTATGACTCAGGCATCCAAATAAAAGAATTGGAGTCTAGGCAGAAGAGAAGCACTCATGGCTACCCTATAAGCAATCAACAGTAGTATGATCAAACTAGTGGTAAGATGACGAGGATGTAGAAGAGCATCAACCAAGAAAGTTCAGTCAATTGGGACGACCCTTATCTAAAATATTTGAGGAGCCCCGTGCCCAATTTGTGTTGTTCCTGTTGACACCAAAGCCTCTACAAAACCCATGACCAGCTAACGACAAGCATTATGAATATTGTGATTTCTACCAAAAATTGGCCATGTCACTGACAAATGCCATCGCCTTTAACATGAGATTCAAGACCTTATTCATAATGGATGAATTCCTGACCCAGAAAAAGAATTATGATGTTTTAAGAATGTCATAAGTTTTGTGTTGTTTTAATGATCATTGATAAAGCTATGATACTCATTGGAAATAGATTTTTGGTGATACATCAGATTGTGTTATTTGCATGCTTGACTCTTTTTTCGCTAGATGAATTTCATTTTGATTCTTCAATCATTTGAGCACAATAGCCATGAATATGGAACTTAATGCCACTTAGAGAAACTTTATGTGAATAAAGCTTGGTGTTAAGATCTCACAAGACACTAGAACCTGTTTGATCACCACTCGAGGTGAAATCCTAGGCTTCACAACATAAAGGAAGCGATTTAGGCCTTCTTTAGATGGATTGAGCCTTTCAAGCCCACTTGTACTTACTTTATCGTCACTAGTATAACCTATTGAGCCTAATCAAGCCTTTTCTTTGTCAAATCACAAAATTTAGCCTAACAGTAGAAAAATTTTTTTCCTTATGTGGCACCCTTACCTCATAACATGTGAAGATTCTAGAAAAGATATTGAGAGCCATCCTTGTAGGGGAAGGAAAGGAAGTTGACAAGTTTTTGTGCAATTTTGAGCTTAGAAAAAAAAGGGACAAAAAAGAAGAAGAAAGGAACAAAAAGAAAAAAGAGAGAAAAAATGAAAAAAAAGAGAGAAGAAGAGGAAAAGAAAAAGAAAAGATGAGTGCTAATCCCCTAGCTCATAAAGTTTAAGGGTGTAGCCACTCGAAATCAAAAGCAAAGCCAACATAATGGGTGAAAACTGAAAGTTTGGGGGTACAGATGGAGGAAGTTGTTAGCCCTAAGGCTACATGATAATTTTGATGATAATAATACACATTGATTCATTGTGATTTACTAACATGTTTATTTATGTGTAAGAGTAATATCATTGAAATAATTGTAAAATCAAGAAGAGGCTTATTAAAATGAAGTGTTGAAGCTAAGGAGAAGACTACATGTTAAAGGCACCAAAGTTTAAGAACAAGGTTTGATTCAAGGAATGTGACACATGAGCAATGTTCAATCAATTGGTCATATATATCTCTACAAATATCCAAATAATGTGATTCATGAGCCTTTGGAAAGCTTACTCAATTTATAACATTTCATATGTTTTAAAGAAATTCAAATTTCAAGTGCAAGGTTGTCCAAATCATCATGCAAATTGAAAGACAAATGGAAGAAGCTGACATGAGCATCGAATACTCCTTTGGACATATCTTGAGCTAGAAAAATCAAAATGACTTAATGAAGAACATTTCATATGTTTTGAAGAAATTCAAATTTCAGATGGAAGGCTGACATAATTGACATACAATTCGGTGGACTGACACAGAGAAGAAAAATCAACTCACATGAGCACCGAATGGTGTTTTGGCCATATCTTAAGATAGAGATATCCAAATTCTTTGATTCTTAATGTTTTGGAAAGCTTATTCAAATATGCAGATCTTTTATGTTTTGAAGAAATTCAAATTTCAAACGGAAGGCTGCCAGAATTATCATTCAATTTGGTGGACTGACACAAGAAAGAAAAATCAAGTCACATGAGCACCGAATGGTGTTTTGGCCATATCATGAGCTACAGATATCCAAATGACTTGATTCTTGATGCGTTGGAAATCTTATTCAAATGTGCAAATCTTTTATGTTTTGTATATTTTCAATTTTCAAACGGAACATTGACAAAAATGGCAGACAAAATTATGGTTTTTATGGTGGGCAGAAAATTTGGAGTTGGTGTCTTCACTTGATTAAGTTCATCTCATTTGCCTATAAAAGGAGCCATTCTCCCATGCATTCAAGAAGTGCAAGAGAAGCATTTTATCAAGCAAAAAAATAAGAGAAATATCAAGTCTAGAGAGCTTTTATATTCTTTATCTACTCTTTGAAGAGAGTTGTACTTTTGTTGTAAAAATTTACTTTGTTCTTGTATTGTGGTGAGAGTGAGATCTTCTTGTAAAGGATAAAAGTTATCCTTGAGAGAATTCTTTCCTTGGTGAGTTTGTTCATCAAGAAGAACTCTTGGTGTGGTGTTATCAAGAGTTGAAGGAAGTTTCCTTGGTGAGGTTGTTCATCAAGAAGAACTCTTGGTGTGGTGTTATCAAGGGTTGAAGAAAGTTGCCTTGGTGAGGTTGTTCATCAAGAAGAACTCTTGGTGTGGTGTTATCAAGGGTTGAAGGAAGTTGCCTTGGTGAGGTTGTTCATCAAGAAGAACTCTTGGTGTGGTGTTATCAAGAGTTGAAGGAAGTTGCCTTGGTGAGGTTGTTCATCAAGAAGAACTCTTGGTGTGGTGTTATCAAGAGTTGAAGGAAAAAGTCTTGGTGAGGTTGTTCATCAAGCAAGTTGTAAAGATTTCTACAACTTAGTGGAAAGCTTAGCTCGTGGAGCTAGGAGCCCGTGGACGTAGGCAAGGTTTGCCGAACCACGTAAATTGAGTTTGCACTCTCTCTATCCCTATCTCTTTATATTTACTTGCACTTGTGATTGTTCATCATTATTATTCTCTTGATTGCATCTTTAATAACTTCTAATTTCATCTTCTTCACCTTTATTCTCAAAGAAAGAGTGAACTAATTTTGATCTTTCAAGAAAAGTTTTCTAAATCCGTTTTGATAAATAAAAACCCAATTCACCCCCCCTCTTGGGTTGCCATACCTGGGTCAACAAGTGGTATCAGAGCAAGGTTGCTCAATTTTTTAAATCTTAATCGATTTTTGAGCTATGGCAACTTTTAATTCAACTTCATATGTTGAGGGACTTTCTATCTCTAGACCTCCATTTTTTAATGGAAGTGATTACTCTTATTGGAAAACTAGAATGAGTATTTTCTTGAAATCTTTTGATTATGATTTGTGGTCTATTGTTTTGGAAGGACCTTTTGTTCCTACCAAAATTGAAAATGGGAAATGCATGCTTAAAGAACCTAAAGAGTTTAGTGAAGATGATAAAAAGAAATTGAGTTTGAATGCTAAAGCTATGAATGTGTTGTATTGTGCTCTAGATAGAAATGAGTTTAATAGAATATCTACTTGTTCTACGGCACAAGAAATATGGCACACACTTGAAGTAACTCATGAAGGAACTAGTCAAGTTAAAGAATCCAAAATTAGTATGCTAGTTCATAGTTATGAGCTTTTTAAGATGAAATCGGATGAATCAATTTCTGAAATGTTTACTAGATTTACGGATATTATTAATAGTTTGAAATCTCTTGGTAAATCTTATTCTAATGTTGAAATGGTGAGAAAGATTCTTAGGTGTCTACCAAAATCTTGGGAGCCAAAGGTGACGGCAATTCAAGAAGCAAAGGACCTCACCAAACTACCATTAGAAGAACTTATGGGTTCTCTCATGACTCATGAAATCACCTTGAAGGAGAATGAAGAAGATTTCAAGAAAAAGAAAAATATCGCTTTCAAATCTTCAACAAAAGAAGATGATGAGTCTGACGATGAAGGAGATGATGAAGATCTTGCATTCATCACAAGAAAGCTAAAAAGGATGATTAGAAGAAACCAAGGATTCAAGAAGAATTCTAAAAGGGAGTACAAAGGGCAAAGCTCAAAGCAAGATAAGAAAAATGATCAAGTCATTTGCTATGAGTGCAAGAAACCGGGACATGTAAAGATGGATTGTCCTTACTTCAAGAGTCCAAACAAGAAATCCAAAGCAATGAAAGCCACAAATTGGGATGATAGTGAAGCTAGCTCCACCGAAGAAGAAGATTGCGAAGTGGCAAACATGTGCTTCATGGATTTAAGTGAAGATGAGGTAAGTATTTTAAACTATGATCCTAAACTTTCATATGATGAATTACTTGAAGCATTCCAAAATTTACATGTGCAAGTTGATAAGCAAAATTCAAAAATTAATGCTTTAAAAAAGAAGTCAAAAATCATGTTATCTCAATTAAAAGAGGTCGTAGAAATAAATGAAGCTTTAGAAAATGAAAATGAAATTTTAAAGCAAAAAGATTTTGAAAGTTTGGAAAGTCAAATACATTTATTAAAAACTGAAAATGAGATTTTAAAACAAAAGGATTTTGATAAATTAGAGAAAGAAAATGTTATTTTGAAAAAGAAAAATAATGACTTAAGAAATATTGTTGATAGTTTTACAAAAAGCACAAAAAATTTGAATTCTATGTTACAAAACCAAAGGTGTGTTTTTGATAAAAGAGGGTTAGGATATAAAAGTCATAAAAATCAAAAGTATTTTAAAAACTATTTTGTTCATGCATCTTCTAGGAATAATCCTAATCATTCATGTAATTATTGTGGAAGAAAAGGACACAAAATGCATTCTTGTTACATTAAGAGAAATCCTAATTTGAAACAAATATGGATTCCAAAAAGGACCATAACTAACCCCCAAGGACCCAAGAACTTTTGGGTACCAAAAAGTTACTCTTTGAATGTTGATTGTAGAGACAAAGTGGCAAACACAAGTGATACTTAGATAGTGGATGCTCAAGGCATATGACCGGAGATGCCTCCAAGTTCTCAAGATTAATCATGAAAAAAGGAGGATATGTGACCTTCGATGATAATGCCAAAGGAAGGGTAATCGAACATGGTGATATTCGTAACCCTTCTTCACCTATTATTAAAGATGTTTTGCTTGTTCATGGTTTAAAACATGATTTGATTAGCATTAGTCAATTGTGTGATAAGGGATATTTTGTTACTTTTGAGCATAATAGATGTGTGATTAAGGATGTTAGTAACAATAAGACATTATTTGTTGGTAATAGATGTGGTAATATTTATACAATTGATATTGATGTTAATGATCATGTAGAAAATTGTTTCATTGTTAATGATGATGCTTGGTTATGGATAGAAGGTTAGGTCATGCTAGCATGGACACAATTTCAAAAATTTCTAAAAATGATTTAGTTGATGGTCTTCCAAAAATAAAATTTGAAAAGGATAAGATTTGTGATGCTTGTCAATTTGGAAAACAAGTGAGAACTTCTTTTAAACAAAAGAAATTCATTTCAACAAATAAACCTCTACAATTACTTCATTTGGACCATCAAGAACTCAAAGCCTTGGTGGAAAGTATTATGTTTTTGTTATTGTGGATGATTATTCAAGATTCACTTGGGTATTATTCTTGAAAACTAAAAATGAGGCCATACAAGCTTTTTCAAAATTTGCAAAAAGAGTCCAAAATCAAAAAGGGTATTCTATTGTGTCCATTAGGAGTGATCATGGTGGTGAAGTAGACAATGTTGCATTTGAAAATCTTTGTGATGAAAATGGTTTTGAGCATAATTTTTCCTCACCTAGAACTCCACAACAAAATGGTGTTGTTGAGAGGAAAAATAGGACTATCCAAGAAATGGCTAGGACCATGTTACTTGAAAATAATTTGCCAAAATATTTTTGGGCCGAAGCCGTTAATACCGCATGCTTTATAATCAATAGAGTCCATATTAGAGCTTTAATAAAGAAAACTCCTTATGAACTTTGGAAAGGAAGAAAACCCAACATTGGATTTTTTAAAGTTTTTGGATGTAAATGTTTTATTTTAAACACTAAGGATAACCTTGGAAAATTTGATGCAAAAGCCGATGTTGGAATTTTTGTTGGCTACTCCAACCATAGTAAAGCATATAGAGTTTTTAACAAAAAGACTCTTACTATTGAAGAATCTATGCATGTTGAATTTGATGAAACTAATGTTATTTCTTCAAAGAATTTAGATGATGATATTGTTGAGGTAGAAAGGCAAATCAAGGAATCAAGGCTTGATGAAAAGAGCCAAGATGAATTACAACTTCAACAAGAAAAGCTTGAGGAAGTAAATGATTCTTCCCAAGAATTACCAAAGGAATGGAGGTATGCAAAAGCTCACCCTAAAGATCTCATTATTGGTGAACCATCACAAGGTATGAAAACTAGATCTTCTTTTAAGAACTTTTGTAATCATTTTGCTTTTGTCTCTCAATTTGAACCAAAATCTTTTAAAGAAGCCGAAAATGACGAAAGTTGGATTTTGGCTATGCAAGAAGAATTGAACCAATTTGAGAGAAATCTAGTTTGAGAATTAGTCCCTAGACCCAAATATGACTAAACCCCTTAGTCAATATAGATTTTGCATAATTAGAAGAGAAGTAGTTATGTTAGATATGTTTTAATTTTTCTTTTATATGATAATCTTTAAATGGCAGCATATGCTAAGGGGGAGAATATATTTAGGGGGAGTAATTAATTTGACTACATCTTTTTGATGATAACAAAAGGGGGAGAAATGCATGGTTTGGATGGTTTGCTTATATTCATAACAATTGCTCTCTTTTTGCTTATTGTTGATTATATTTTCATTCTTGATTTTAGATTATATTTTAAAGCAATCAATGGTTTGTCATCATCAAAAAGGGGGAGATTGTTAGCCCTAAGGCTACATGATAATTTTGATGATAACAATACACATTGATTCATTGAGATTTACTAACATGTTTATTTATGTGCAAGAGTAAGATCATTGAAATAATTGTAAAATCAAGAAGAGGCTTATTAAAATGAAGTGTTGAAGCTAAGGAGAAGACTACATGTTAAAGGCACCAAAGTTTAAGAACAAGATTTGATTCAAGGAATGTGACACATGAGCAATGTTCAATCAATTGGTCATATATATCTCTACAAATATCCAAATGATGTGATTCATGAGCCTTTGGAAAGCTTACTCAATTTATAACATTTCATATGTTTGAAAGAAATTCAAATTTCAAGTGCAAGGTTGTCCAAATCATCATGCAAATTGAAAGACAAATGGAAGCAGTTGACATGAGCACCGAATACTCCTTTGGACATATCTTGAGCTAGAAAAATCAAAACGACTTGATTCTTACGGCATTCGAAATATGACTTAACGAAGAACATTTCATATGTTTTGAGTAAATTCAAATTTCAAATTGAAGGCTGACATAATTGACATGCAATTCGGTGGACTGACACAGAGAAGAAAAATCAACTCACATGAGCACCGAATGGTGTTTTGGCCATATCTTAAGATAGAGATATCCAAATTCTTTGATTCTTAATTTTTTGAAAAGATTATTCAAATATGCAGATCTTTTATGTTTTGAAGAAATTCAAATTTCAAACGAAAGGCTGACAGAATTATCATTCAATTTGGTGGACTGACACAAGAAAGAAAAATCAAGTCACATGAGCACTAAATGTTGTTTTAGCCATATCTTGAGCTACAGATATCCAAATGACTTGATTCTTGATGCGTTGGAAAGCTTATTCAAATGTGCAAATTTGCAGATTTTCGAATTTCAAACGGAACATTGACAAAAATGGCAGACAAAATTACGGTTTTTATGGTGGGCAGAAAATTTGGAGTTGGTGTCTTCACTTGATTAAGTTCATCTCATTTGCCTATAAAAGGAGCCATTCTCCCATGCATTCAAGAAGGGCAAGAGAAGCATTTTATCAAGCAAAAAATAAGAGAAATATCAAGTCTAGAGAGCTTTTATATTCTTTATCTACTCTTTGAAGAGAGTTGTACTTTTGTTGTAAAAATTTTCTTTGTTCTTGCATTGTGGTGAGAGTGAGATCTACTTGTAAAGGATAAAAGTTATCCTTGAGAGAATTCTTTCCTTGGTGAGGTTGTTCATCAAGAAGAACTCTTGGTGTGGTGTTATCAAGAGTTGAAGGAAGTTGCCTTGGTGAGGTTGTTCATCAAGAAGAACTCTTGGTGTGGTGTTATCAAGGGTTGAAGAAAGTTGCCTTGGTGAGGTTGTTCATCAAGAAGAACTCTTGGTGTGGTGTTATCAAGAGTTGAAGGAAGTTGCCTTGGTGAGGTTGTTCATCAAGAAGAACTCTTGGTGTGGTGTTATCAAGAGTTGAAGGAAGTTGCCTTGGTGAGGTTGTTCATCAAGAAGAACTCTTGGTGTGGTGTTATCAAGGGTTGGAAGAAAAAGTCTTGGTGAGGTTGTTCATCAAGCAAGTTGTAAAGATTTCTACAACTTAGTGGAAAGCTTAGACATGTTGAAATACGAGAAGAGGCATTAGAAGGTGTGAAGTGAAGAAGAAGGGAAAAAAATAGCTTAAAACAACAATCCTAACTCATCATTGCCATTATCATCAGCATCAAGAAGTAGCGACCTAAGCCTGAATACATTTGATCCCTTGCTCCAAATGAGCATTTTCTTGACGACTTGTCTAATCCAAGCAAAAAGCACATAGTTAGAAAAGATAATCAAGATAGATATCATGCATACGTGAAACATAAAATGTTTTCTTGCAGGAAGAACAATTTAGAATGGTATACAAGCCAGAAGTAATCGAGTAAAATTACAATGCAGGATGAAATACTGGGGGTAATCGAAAAAGAAATGGGCTCAACACCTCAAGGAGACGTAGCAGTAGTAGCATGATATGCAAGTCAATCTCGATGAGACCCAATCGAATTAGCACGATGTGCAAGTCAGTCTCTATGAGACCCAATCGAATCAAAATGATGTGCATGTCAGTCTTGATAAGACCCAATTGAAGTGGCGTGATGTGCAAGTCATCTTGATGAGACCTAATAAAAGTAGCACGATGTTCAAGTCAGTCTTAATGGGACCCAATAGAAGCAGCACGATGTGCAAGTCAGTCTCAATGAGATCTAATGGAAGCAGCACAATGTGCAAGTCAGTCTCGAGGAAATATAATCAAAGCGATACAATGTGCAAGTCCTTCTTGATAAGATCTAATAGAAGCAACACGATGTGTAAGTCAGACTCAATGAAATCCAATGGAAGCAACAAGATATGCAAGTCAGTCTCAATTAGACCTAATGGAAGCAGCACAGTGTGCAAGTCATTCTCGATGAGACCCAGTCAAAGTGGCACGATGTGCAAGTCAGTCTCAATGAGGCCTAATCGAAGCAAAAAGATAGTCAATCTATATGAGACCCAATCAAAGTAGCATGATATGCAAGTTAGTCTTGATAAGACTCAACAAAAATAGTATGATGTGCGAGTCAGTCTTGATAAGACCTAACAGAAGCAACACGATGTGGAGTCAGTCTTGATGAGACCTAGCAGAAGCAGCACAATGCGCATTTAAGTTTTCATGAAACCTAATAGAAGCAGCACGATGTATGAGTTATTCTTGATATGACGTAACGGAAGCAGCATGATGTACAAGTCAATCTTGATGATGCCCAATTGAAGTAGCATGATGTGCAAGCTGTCTAGGATCGAGCTCCTTAATACAACATGATATGCAAAAGAAATTACCATAAAGAAGGCATCTGATTTGAAGAAGGATGTTCACCTTAACGAAAGAATCTACCTCAAAGAAGGCATCCACATTGAAGAAGGCATCTTCCTCAGAGAAGGTATCCACCTTGAAGAAGGAATCTCCCTCGAAGAAGGCATATACCATGAAGAAAGCTTGCACCTTGAAAAGGCATCTCTTTTGTTTCACCATGAAGAAGGCATTTGAAGTCTACCCTACAGAAGCAATTTCAAGTCTACCTTACAGAAGAAATTTTGAAGAAGAAATTTGAAGTTCACCTTGAAAGAGTTGAAAAAAGAAAAAGATTCATGGTCAGATAGTTTGAAAGGTAAAGGGTAAAAGGACAAAGAGAGAAAGAAGAAAAGAGAGAGAGAGAAAAAGAGAAAAGAAAAAAAAAGAGAAAGAAGAAAAAGAGAAGAGAGAGAAAAAGAAAGAAAAAGAACAGAGAGAAAATAGAAAGAAAGAAGAAAAAAAAGAAAAAAAGAAATTCCTGATCGACTGTAAGACATTTCTAATGAAATAAGTGACCAGTGCTTGACCATGGCAATGATTTAGCAACTCACGAGGAAATAAGACCGACTCAATCAATAGAATCTTCAATCAGAATCACATGGAAGAATTCCCCCATATACTAGAGAGTAATGTGTTGAAGAACACACCAAACAAGGTAAAAATTTGAATTAATTTTTACATCATCAATATTTTTTTTAAAATTTATAGGAACTTACAAAAACAAGGGAAGAATCCCTAATAAGTCCAAGAATCAGGAACTCCCCAATGAAGAGAATAGTGAGCGCAAGAGAAATAAAAAATGAAGAATGTCAGAGCATGATAAATCAAGAGATTTTTTCCCAGTGGATTGAAAAGAATCAAGAATAAAAGCTTGGGCACGAAACCCATTGAATACGAAATCTGAGGTAGATTAAGGAAACTTGAGAGTATTTAAAAGAAAGGTATGAAACCCAACAAATGAAAAGACTAAAGGAAATCAAAGAATCTTAGAGAATATTTAGAAGAGGGGCATGAAACCCAATAAATGCAAAATCTGAAGAGATCAAAGATGAATGAAGAATACTTGGCCGAAAGCTCAAAGAATAAGAATGTATAAAGACCACAAAGCAGTGCATGATAGAAGTTTTCTCAATCGCATGCATTAGAAGAAAACCCTAAGAAGTAAGTGCACTTAAGAGTGTTTTAAGCCCTTAGAATAGGCACAAGCCCTAAGAAGGGGCGCACTGAAAAGTGTTGAAAACCTTATGAAGTAGGTGCACTTAAGAGTGTTCTAAGCCCTTAGAATAGGCGCACTAAAGAGTGTTACAAAACGTTAAGAAGTATGTGCACTTAAGAATGTTTTAAACCCTTAGAACAGGCACAAGCCCTAAGAAGAGGCGCATTGAAGAGTGTTGACAACCCTAAGAACTATATGCTTTTAAGAGTGTTAGAAACCCTAACAAGTAGGTGCACCGAAGAGTGTCATATCATAGCATCATAAGGATGCTTTCTAGCCCTTGAATGGGCATGCTCGCCTTAGATAGGCACCTCAACACTTGGATGGGCACACTCGCTTTAGATAGGCATGTTCTCCCTCGAATGGGAACCTTAGCCCTTGAATGGGCGCATTCACCTTAGATAGGCATGTTCACCAATAAGTTGGCACATTAATCCCTGAATGGACACACACTTTGCACGAATAGAAGGGAGTGGTGAGAAAGTTTGAAAAAAGGAGGACGAAGTAGAAGATGACGAGAATGAAGAAAGAAAGACGGAGCAAGAATACTTTGTTGACTTTTGTGTCTCACAAACCTCTCCAAAGTAGGGGGTAAGTTATAAACACTATATTTTTTAGGCTCAAGAATGAAGTAAAGATGAACGTCAAGCAAAGAAAATGACCAAAATGCCCTAGAGAATCAAGAAGAGAAGGGTCAAAAGAGGTTGGTAAAGAGTCTAGAAAACTAAAACATGAAAAATGACAAAAATTAATCTGGAAGGAATCTAGTGGGCAATCATATACCGTTGCGAAGCTACAGATCTCTAGTTTTCATAGAAATTTATGGATCACAAATCAAAGTTGCATTCCAAAAGTTATGTGCGATCAAAGGAGCAAAGGTTTGAAGGGACTACATCGAAGGATGATAAAAAATAAAGGGGTCAAAAGGAAAATAATTTCACGGCCATCAGACAGCTGCCCGGCTATTGGCCAATGGCCGAGCATCCATTAGATGGCCGCCCGGCTGTCTGAAGATGACTGCCCATTCCTTGTTGGTTTATTTCCAAAAATTTGCTTCGAAAATATCGTTTTTTGTTTGCAACCCTCTCCTATATAAACCTTATTCCCTCCACTTTGCAATTCACACCAATTGTCGAATACAATCATCTCTTTCTCCCTTTTGAAGACATGCTCAAGAATTTAAGAAGTCTTTTTCAGTATAATTTTTTAGGCATTCTATTGCTCTAAACCCAGAAAGGGTACGTCTTGAGAGCGAAATTCTCTCCGTCCTCCTATTCTCTTTTTTTTTTGGCGTAAAAAAAGTATGTTTAGGATATTATTTTATGATTCGAAACATGTTTAAGGTTACTATGAATTGTTCTAACCCAATTTGTTTTGCAAGATGGAAATGCTTGTGAATATAAGTTATCTTTCCTTCCCTTATTTAGAAACATGCTTAGGAATTTAATTTCTTCGTGAACACTCAGAATCATGACTAAGAGAACATGTTTAGAATCATGCTTAAGAGCACATGGTTAGAATCATACTAGAAAAAAATATTTACTTTTATGAATGCTAGGAAATAGTATAGAATAGGTAAGAATTACCGTTTTGCCCTTGAATGTCTTGTTTGAGCTAAAATAGCTATGATTTATTTAAATTGTTTGAATTATGCTAGAAATGCCATGATTAGGCTAGAGTATGTAGTGACTAACATGTTAGGCTAGAAATACCATGATAATTGTTATGAATTATGCTACAATAGCAATAGGTGGAATACCATGATAGAATTTATCAAATCTAGGCTAGAATGCCATGATATTAGATTATGGCTTGTTTTGATTTATAATTTGTTCATTTATGAATGTATGAATACACCATGATTAGAAGTACAATTAAATGATTGTATAATGCTATGAGAGAGGCTTAATAAGCAATGAATAGACTCACATGTGATGGTGAGGAATTCACTATTTATTTAGTCTCGAATTGAATGTCTTGATATGCATGAATATGCTTTCTGTTATTGAATGTTTCAATCATATAAATAAATGAATGTTATATTGGAAGTGTTCAGTATAATTTACTTTATTGTTGAATAACAACTATTGTAATCTTCTTCCCATTCCCCCATGTGTGAAAGGAATTGTAAGTCTATTCTCCTCCCTCTTTCTTTGTATGAATATACAATTGTCATTGATTTAATAATCACCTCGCATGCTTAAAGAAGATAAAAATGGAATGTGTGCATAAAATCAACCACTTAAGCAGACTAAGTAACAATGCGAGCTATTCTGGCTTGGTATTTCCTAAGTGGAGGTCAGATTTACATCCGGAGGTCGAAAGACTAGTGCCTAACTTCTTAAACCCATCTCTCAAGGGATGAGGGTAGTTTAGGTCCCAAAACGAGGGATCAAATTGCCTCAATTCATTCCCAATTGAATAATTGGGTGGTGACTCCTTTCTCTAGACGTGCCCATGGCTCATTTGTGTTCCCTTAAGTCTCAAAAGAGGCTTTGACATAGTATTGTGGTCACAAACGCTCTGGCGGGATGAAAGCCCCAATCACAGAGTGTCTGTCAGCTCCCTTTCTCCAATTGATGGGGAGCTAAAGCCAAATCATAGGGAGATGACTTCAATAATGCATGGGAGGAAAAAAGGTTGGAAGGATAACAATGCTATAACTGTGCTTATGTACCATAGATGGGCATGCATTTCATTCATGCATCCATGCATCATGCTTAACCCTTGTGTTTGTAGTCATCATAGCATGGGTCAGCAATAAGGTCATTACATAGAGCTAAAACTATGGAGATAGAGGAGGATAGAGTAGAGAAAGACATAGTATAATCAGAAGAATAGGAAATTATGGCCGTACAAGATCATTCAAGTGGTACAGACCAAATGAGGGTAGACATGGATGCCATGAGGTAGCAGATGTTGGAGATGGTGAATCTAATAGCTACCAAGCTTCCATCGGGTACAGGGTCCATCGCAAGATTATATGGAGAAGGTTCTAGCAAAGATCCACCTAATAGAGTGAAGGATGGCAACACTAAAAACAGAGAAGGCTAGGCAAACCAACGCATTGAAGAGGGCTTTCATGATGAGGGGGAGTTTCTCAAGGCAAAGGAGGCCAAACAAATAAAAACCATGAGAAGAGACCTGGAGAAGCTTCAGGGAATGATGAAGAAAAAAGGCCTGAAGAAAATACAGGATCATTTAGACATGTAGATAGAAGGTCTACCATCTAAATTTAAGATGCCACACTTGGTTAAGTTCACTTGGGATGGGAATCCAACACTTTCGATACTATGCAACTGTGATGGTCATGATGGGTCTATCAAGGGAATTAATTTTGAAGTTTTTCATACATTCATTAGAGGGACGGGTGTTAGAATGGTACCTTGAGCAAGAAGACAGAGTGAAAGAAGATTGGACTGAATTATCCAAAAAGTTTGCAGATCAATACTTCTACAACACTTAGCTGAGTGTAACATTTAGGGACTTAGAGACTGGCCATCAAAAGGATAATGAGACGTTCTCTAAGTCTTGTTGGAGAGGGAAGGCTGCTCAGATGGTGACTAGACCTATCGAGAAGGACAAGCAAGGATGGTAATAAAGGCAGCACTTCCTCACATCCGTGATCGTTTGGTTGGATTCTTATCGAAGACTTTTAAGGATTCATATGAATCTAACATCCAGATCAAGGACATTGAGAATGAGAAAAGGAGGAATCTCCCTGAAAGAAACTCAGTGAAGTACAACAAGGTTAATAGGCCAATCGCTAGAAATAATGTGAATGTTGTGAAGCAACAGAAGAAATTCAGTCAGTTAGGACAACCATTATCCCAAGTTTTCGAAGAACTCCATGCCCAATGTAAGCTATCACCCCTGGTGCTTGTACCTCCACCAAACCCACATCCAGCCAAATTCAAGGGCAATGAGCATTGTGATTTTCATTAAAAATCTAGTCATGCCACAGACAAATGCATGAGCCTTTGTCATGTGGTCTAAAATCTCATTAATAGTGGTTAAATTGTTAACCTAAAAAAAAAAACATATGCCATAACCTGCATGATTAGCTTAGTGTGAATAGGGATTTCATCCTGCCAGAGCATTTGTGACCATGACATTGTGTCGAAGACATTTTCAAGATTTAAGGAAACACAAACGAGCTATGGGCACGTTCGAAGAAATGGAATCGTTACCCAATTATTCAATTAGGAATGAATGAGGGTAATCTGATCCCTCGCTTCAGGACCTAAACTACTCTCATCCCTTCAAAGATGGGTTTAGGAAGTTAGGTACGAGCTATTTGCCTAACCTAGATCAAAATCCGACCTCCACTAAGGTATACCAAATAAAAATAGCTCATGTTTGTTATACAGTCCAATTAGGGTTGTTCGTTTTATGCACACATTATTCATTTTATCTTTTTTAAGACATGTAATGTGATATTCAACTAATACAATTTTATATTCATATAGAGAGAGAGGGAGGATAATAGAATTACATTCCTTTTCAAACATGGGGATAGGGAAGAGCATTACATCGCTCTTCAACAAATAAAGTAAATTCTACTTTTAAAACACTTCAAATATCCATTAATTCTTTCACAATAAATCATATATTCAAGTAATCAAATAATCAATTCGAGACTCAATAGATAATGAATTCTGCACCACCATATCTGAGTCTATTCAATATCTATTAAGCCTCTTTCATGGCATCATTCAAATATGCATTCAATTATTCTAAGTGACAGTTCCTTACCATCAATGAGAGTCCACTACCGCTTTATGACATCATACAATTATTTAAGCATATTTCTAAACATGATATATTCACACATTTATTTATGCAAAGCCATAATCTAAAATCATGGCAATTCAGCCAAGATTTGATAATTCTATCATGAAAATTCTACCTGAGCATGGTAATTCTAGCCTATTCCCAGTAATTGTGATAAATCATGGCATTTCTAGCCTGATCATGACAATCATGATGTTTCTAGCCTAAACATGGCGTTTCTAGCTTAATTTAATCAATCAATATCAAACATGGCTATTATAGCCCAATTCAAGCACTCAAGGGCAAATATGGTAATTCTTATCTATTATATGTTATTTCCAATCATACTTCAAAAATCATAAGTTTTCCTAGCATGATTAAAATCATGTGCTCTTAAGCATGATTCTAAGCATTCGTAAAGAAAGTAAACTAATAAACATGATTCTAATAAAGGAGGGAAATATGACTTACGTCGATACCCATTTCCACCTTGCAAAACAAATAAAGGATTAAAAATTCTATAAAATCCTAAACATGCTTCTAAGCAGTAAAATAAATTCTAAACATGTGTTTTCTAAGCGTAAATAAACCTAGACGTGCTTAATCTAAAGTAAGAAAAATAAAAAAATAAAGAGATAGAAGAGAGAATTGCTCTCAGGACGTACCCTTTCTAGGTTTAGAGCAATATAAGACGTCCGAAAAATATTAGATTATAAAGGACTCCTTGGAATTCTCAAAAGTGTCTCTTGGAGGGAGAGAGAGAGGATTACTAGATGTCTTGCAAAGTGAGAAGAGGGGGTTTATATAGTTGAGGAAAGAAGAAATCAAATATGGAAGGTTAAAATTAAATTTGCCAACTATAAAAGGACAACCACTGACCGGTTGTTGGGAGACTGCTGGCCGACACTCTAACAACTGGCCAGCTCTGGCTCACCAAACCTTCCAATTTTGTAACTTTTTAGTGCAATCCTCCCTCGACCTTCATCTATTTGATTGAGCATAACTATTTGAGTTCAACTCCAATTCCAATCTGTAAATTTCTGTGAAAACTAGACATTCATAGCTTTGCAATGGTATATGACTCATCAACAGATTCCTCTTGGATTTATTTTTGTGATTTTTTGAAGTCATGTGTCAAATTTTGAGACTCTTGGTCAGTTTCTTCTAACCTTTCTCCCTTTTGTTTCCAAGGGTGTTTCAATCTTTTCTACTACTCAACATTCATCTTCATTTCATCATCGAGCCTCAAAAATCTAATGTCTATACTTAGGTTTGATTGAACAACAAGTGTTGAATTCGTTTGATGATGTGAAGGAAGCTGAAAGGACAAATACGGTTGAAAATGAGAGGATGGAGCGAGCAAAAGAATTGAAAGGGTAGTAAGAGTGATAGGAGTATGGGATGATTTCTTGGATAGTAGTGAAAAGATTGACGAGACACAAGAAGTGACTATGACTAGGCAATGTTGCTTAGGCAAGGGTAGGCAAGGGTAAGCAAGTAAGTGATGGTGTACAGAATGAGCGAATGAAGCAAGAAGAGAACATTTTGATCCTCACACAATTAGAGACATGAACCAATACTTGGGCCAACAGAGGAAGATGTTCATAGAAAGTAGAAATCATTGAATCTGATGGAGAATGAATGAGGGATTTAAATAAATAAGATAAATGCAAACAGGGAAATATTAAAGCTTTAGATGGCCTAAATGATATAGAAGTTGACTCTAACTCCACCACTAGATCTAACTTCAATACATCAACCATCTCAAAAAACTCTAAAAGACCTTGAAGTTGCCAAAAACACCTAAGAAACAATACTCAAAACAAGAGGGCGACCGCCAAGAATGTTACGAAGAAGGACCAGAGAAGAAGATTCAGCAAATTCGGCAACCATTTGTCCAAGGTTTTTGAGAACCTGTACACACGTTTTGAGTTTTTGCCATTGCCACGAAAGCAACAATAGGCATCGTACCCACCAAACCATAAGCATCTTGAATATTGCCTCTTCTATCAAACCACTGGCCACCTCACAGACAATTGCACACAATTGGGTCATGAGATATAGGATCTTATTGATAATGGTAGGATTCCAAATCCTAAAATTGAACAACCAAGCACTCGCCACAACTATCACCCCTACCAACAACCACCCAAATTGTTAGCTTAGAGTCAACGGAGGAAACAATAGTCAACTTCTCTGAATAAGTAGATACAACTTGGGGCAAGGTAATCAAGTTTGATTGATGAATGTAGTTATCACTTAGAGAGACTATTTATAATGAGGATGAGGACAATGTTGATTTTGAATTCAAAAATGTGATTTGATTTGCTCGTTTACTTTTGAACAATTTCTTTGAGTTAAAACATATAAGTTGTGTGGTCTTTTTCGCGATCAATATCCTATGATAAAACCATGATACTCATTAAAAGTACATCATATAGCGAGTCGAGTCTCATTCTTGATTTCTTCAACATCTGAGCAGAATAACCATGAATATGGAACTTTTCATCACGTAGAGAAACCTTACATGAATAGTGTGATGTGTTGACATCTGATAGGATTCTAGAACCTGTTTGATCACTAGTCGAGGTAAAATCTTAGGTTCCATAATGTTAGGAAAAATGATTTAGGTTTCCTTTGATCGATTAAGCATTTTCAAGCCAACCTATTTATGAATCATTATCCCTAGTGCACCCTGTTGAGCCTAATTAAGCCATTTTCTTTGTTAAACCACCAGAATTTACCCTAACATAAAAAAAAAAAATTTCACTTAACACCCCTCACTCATAGCACATGGACATTTTGGGAAAGAACATCAAGAGCTATGCTTACAAAGCAAGCAAGGAATTGGAAAAGGTTTCTATGTAATGTTATGTATTAACAAAAGGGAGAGAAAAAAGAAATAAGGGAGAATAAGGGAGAGAAGGAAAAAGTAGAAAGGAAAAAAGAAAGAAAAGAAGAAGAGAGAAAAAAGGAGAAGAATAGGTGGTCAATTCAAGGACAAAGAGATTTATAAAAAACAAGTGTAAGAGTCGATGCTCTTAAATATTAGAATCCTTGTGTGACTATGGGTGATTTAACTTTATAATTTTCGTGATAATACCTTGACCTTAGCCTCACATTACAAGCTTGATAAAGCTCTAATATCCCTGCTATTGTAATAAACCTACATAAGTAGAGAGTGGTGAGAAGAACAGGCCTATGGTAGTCATTTTGCTTCATTAGAGATTGATCACTAGATTTTCTTCTTATAAAGCTACCTGAGTTTCAAAAGGTGAAGTATGATTCGCTATACACACACGCACGAAGAATCTTGAATGAAGCAATTCCAGCATTAGAGTTGAAATTGTCAAACAAATCTCAATGTTAATGTATTCCATGTGAGCTATTGAATCTAAGAAATCTTTGAGGAACTCAATTGTGAATCAAATTGGTGTACAACTCACATTTAGCATTTTAACTCATAATATATCTGGTGTGCTTTGTTTCTTTTTCGATTAAGGACCAGCAAAAGTCAAAGACTGGGGATGTGTCATTCCTCGTCTCTAATGTATTGAATTTTATTTCCATTTTGCTTGATGACCAACAAAAGTTGGAAACTAGATGTGAACAGGGCATTCATCCCATTAGAGCATTTGTGATCATGACATTGCGTTAAAGCCTCTTTTGAGACTTAAGGAAACACGAACAAGCCATAGGCATGTCTAGAGAATGGAGTCGCCACCCAATTTTCTAATGAAAAAATGGATGATAGCAATCCAATCCCTTGCTTTGGGACCTAATCTACCCCCATCCCTTTAGAGATAGGTTCAGGAAGCTAGGTATGAACATTTGGCCCGCCCGGATGTAAATCTGGCCTCCACTGGGGTATATCAAATAAGAATCGCTTTATTTATTGTATAGTGCCCTTAATGTTGTTCATTTTATGCATATGTTATTCATTTTATCTTCGTTAAAACATGTGAGGTATATTCAACCAATACAGTTTTATATTCATACAATGAAAGAGGTGAGGTGAATAAAGTTACAATTTCCTTGCAAATATGGGGGAATAGAAGTGGGATTACATCAATTGTTATTCAACAATAAAGTAAATACTAATTCTAATACTTCAAATATCTCATTCACAATATTCATAGCATACTCATGCATATCGTATATTCAATCAATTCGAGACTCGATAAATAGTGAATTTCTCACCATCATACATGAGCCTATTCATTATTTATCAAGCGTCTTCATGGCATCATTCATACCTACATATTCATCCATACATTTATAATCGTTCAATAAATACTTCAAAACAAAACCATCAACTTAATGATGGCATTGGTAACTCTACCTAGTTGATAATTCTATCATGGCATTCTAGTTTATTTCAATAATTTTGTCATGGTATTCTAAACATGGCAATTCTAGCCTACTCATAGCAATTCTTATAAATCATGGCAATTTTAGCCTATACATGGCAATACATGGCAATTCTAGCTAATCATGGTATATTCTAGCCTAATCATGGTTATCATAGTAAAAGATGGCTATTCTAGCCTAATTCTAGCAATCAAAGCAAACATGGCAATTTTAACCAATGAAGGTAATTCTAATCATGATTCTAATCATGTGCTCTTAAGCATGATTCTAAACATGTGTTCTTAAACATATTTCTAAGCATTCATAAAGAAAATAAACTCCTAGCATGATTCTAAATAAAGAAGAGATCGATGACCTACCTTGACAAGCATTTCCATCTTGCAAGACAAATAAAGGATTAAACAATTCATAATACTCCTAAACATGCTTTTAAGCAATAAAATAAAACCTAATCATGCTTATTCCAAGCAAAATAAAACCTAGACATGCTTATCCTAAAGCAATAAAAATAAATAAGAAAAGAGGAGGGAGAAGAAAGAACTACTCTCAAGACATAACAATAGACACTTGATTTTTTAGGCTCAAGGATGAATGAAGAGCAAAAGAAATAACCAAAATGACCTTGGAAGCAAAAGGAAGAAAGTTAAGAAAAAACCGATCGAAAGCTTAAAAAATTTATATTTGATTCGAAAAATCACAGAAATTAATGCAAAAGGAATCTGATGATGAATCAAATACCGTTGCGAACCTACGGATGTCTAGTTTTCATAGAATTTTATAGATTGCAAATCATAGTTGAACTCGAAGAGGTGTGCATGATGAAACAGGTGAAGGTCAGAAGAGACTACATTGAAAAAATGCAAAACTGAAGGGTTTCGCGGGCCACAATGGGCTGACGGTTGTAGGACGGCCAATCAGTTTGGCTATCCTACCATCGATTGGCAGTCCATCCATAGCCGACCAATGGTCCATCCATAGTCGACCAGTGATTCTCCCTTTAATTTTGGTAAATTTCAACTCAACCTTCCCTTTTTGTTTCTTTGCTTGCTTTTTCAACTCACCCTTCAACTGTATAAACCACCCTTGGCTCACTTTTTAGCACACATTGAAATCCTCTCTTCTCCTTCTTGAAGTCACACTTAAGAATTCAAGGAGTCTTTTCTAATTTAATATTTTTTAGGCATTTTATATTACTCTAAACTTGGAAAGGATACGTCCTGAGAGTAATTCTCTCTTCTCCCTCCCAATTTCTTCTTTAATTTTCTTGCTTCGAAGTAAGCATGTTTAGTTTGTCTATGCTTAGAATTAACAAGTTTAGGATGTATTTTAGTACTTAGAGGCATGTTTAGGATTATTACAAATTGTTCCAATCCTCATTCTTTTTGGAAGGTGGAAATGCGTTTCCAGGTATGCTAGAATAGCAATAGGCTCGAATGCCATGATAGAATTGTCAAATCTAGGTCAAAATGCTATGATTCTAGATCATGGCTTTGTCAATGTACAAATATACAATGAATATACTATGATTTAATGATGCCATGAAAAAGGTTTGATAGACATTGAATAGGCTCCTATATAGTGGTGAGGAATTCATTATCTATTGAGTCTCGAAATGAATGTTTATATTGAATTTATAATGAACATGCAATGAATGCTATGAATGATATGAATGTGATAGTTTGAAGAGTTTAAAAGTATAATTGCTTTATTGATTTGTTGAATAACAAATTGATGTAATCCTATCCCCTGTCTCCTATATTTGAAACGAAATGTAATTCTATTCTCCTCCCTCTTTCTCTGTATTAATATACAATTGCCATTATTGAAAATCACTTTATTTGTTTAATAGAGATAAAACTAGAAATGTGTGCATAAAAGAAAAAACTTAAGTGGACTATATAACAATATAAGCTATTTTTATTTGGCATACCCTAATGGAGGCTGGATTTTGATTCAAACGAGGCGAATGACTTGTGCCTAACTTCTCAAACCCATCTCTGAAGGGATGAGGGCAGTTTAGGTCCTAAAGCAAGGGATCAGATTGCCCCCATTTATTCCTAATTGAATAATTGGGTGACGACTTCATTTCCAGACGTGGCCATGGCTCATTTGTATTCCCTTAATTCTCATAAGAGGCATTGACACAGTGTCATGATCACAAATGCCCTAGTAGGATGAAAGCCCGTTCATAGTAGCGACTCCACTAGGGATAAGAAAAGTTGATTATAATTTGGATACCAAATTCTAATACCTTATGTTGATATTTTGAGTCCTCAGATCACTACACTTTGTACACAATGAGCACGAAGTACCATAATTTGTTGTACGGCATTGGCATGAGAAGTCTTTAGCTTCATTTGACACTTCGACGACTCCTGTTGGTCTCACCACCTTTGATTACGTACCATTGAATTGGTATAAAAAGGGGGCATCTCTCGCTTGAAGGAACTTAGGCCACTGGACCTTTGAGATTCAAGCCCATGAAGACGAATCTAAAGATTTTCAATAGGATGGATATCCAAAACCCATGTTGAAATGCACATCCATGGATGTAAATTTCACATGATTAGAATAATATTGATTCAAACCTCATAGAACCATGAACGAATGCTACATGTCAAGTCATCCATAAGAACAAAATGGGGGCATGTACCACGAGCTAAGGTTATCATGAAATTTAGAAGCCATATTATGATAATCCTAGAGAATTCAACATCA